>JAJOOJ010017747.1:0-29927 GCA_029582625.1 Solanum boliviense | reverse complement strand
CAAAAAATAATTTTACGTTTGATTTTAAAAAATATTTTCAACTTCAAAATTTTATTATTTCACCCCAACCCTCGATCCCCCCCCCCCACCTACCCCCTACCAGCCCTCACCCCCCAAAAAAAATTCAAAGTTTATTTTTAAAAAGTATTTTCAACTTCAAAATTTTAATTTTTCACCCCTCCCCTCACCCACCCCCCCAAAAAAAAATTAAGTTTGTTTTTAAAAACTATTTTCAATTTCAAAAATTATTTTCTACTTTAGTAAAAATAAAAGATATTTCTCAAAATATTTTTCATTCATAAATCAAACACTAAAAATATTTTCCGGAAAATATTTTCTATTCACCAACCAAACATTAGAAAATAAGTCAAAAATCAACTTGTTTTCCAGGAAAACATTTTCCTTCATACCAAACACACCCCAAGTTGAATACCTGGAGGTAGCTACGCACTAATATCTTTTCTTGTGTTTTTTCATTCTCGTAGTAATTCTATGTTCCAGTTTTAAATCCATCCTCGAAAACCATGTTGGAGATTGAGTTGACCACATTATGTATATTACAAATAGTCCAATAACAAGTCCACAACCGTAACCCATGAGAATTGTCTGCCAACTGATCATTGGTGAATCTTCTTCTTCTTGGTCTAACTCAACTGGAATTGTCTCTTGTGGTACCCTATCATCACGGCCACAATCTCTTGAGGGTGGTAATCCTCGTAATCCATCATTTCCTTGGTATGAATTGTTCTCAAATGTATTAAATTGATTTCCTTTGGGGATGCATCCAACAAGATGATTGTGAGAGATTTAAGAATTCAAGTGATGTGAGGGACACAAGTAGTTGTGATATTTCACCGCCTATTTTGTTGGATGAAAGATCCAATGATTCAAGAACAGATAAATGTTGCAGTGATTCTGGTATTTGACCTTCCAAGACATTATGAGATAAGTTCAACGTACGAAGTCCGATGAGATGTCCAATAATGCTTGGAATATGACCTTCAAATCTATTCATTGAGAGATCGATAATTATTTATGTAGTCAAAACTCGAGGAAGTTCAAGATCTAGTCCCTTTGTTGTCACTATCAAAGAATTTGTGTATATAGTAAAATATATATCTGCTACATACTCTCGGGTTCCACAATTCTCAACATTTGTTTTCATGGCTTGAAAATTCTAAAACAAGCTCACTGGTAACTCTCCACTAAATCTGTTGGATGAGAGATCTATGACTTGAATTTTAGCAAACAAGTTGTCAGTCCTTATCGGACCATAGAACTTATTTGATCTCAAATTTAAGATCTGCAAATGAGGTAGGTCTCCCAACCATTTTGGAAACGTGTCATTCAACTCATTGTTACTTAAATCTAAAAATTCCAATTTTTCACAATTGATCAAAGATGGTGGAACTTTCCCCTGTAGCTTATTGCCATCCAATTTAATAATGTTGAGATGGTTTCCAATACTAAGAGTTGTATTTATAACTGTCCCACTAAGACTATTGTTGCTTAAATCCAAAATCTCAACTCTACTCATCTCACCCAAACATTGTGGGATGGTTCCCTCCAAATTATTACTTCTCAATTCTAACACTCTCAATGTTTTCAAATTGCAGATAGCTGAAGAAATACACCCACTGATATTATTGTGTGAAAGGAGAAGAACTTGTAGGCTCTGCTGGTTTAGGAGTGAATTTGGAATAGGACCTTCCAGTTTATTTTGTTTTAGAGTAACGATACTTAATGTTTTGGACTTGAACTCCTGAATTTTTCCACTCAAAGTGTTACTGCTCAAGTTTAACACTGTCAGTGAAGGAATGGAGAATATCCAGGAAGGTATAGTCCCATTCAAGTAGTTTGATGACAAGTAGAGTAATTGTAGGTTTCGCAGTCCACTTACGTTGGATGGAATTGGACCAGTTAGGGAATTGGATGAAAAATCTAGCCATTCAAGTTGGGTCCAACTTCTGTTAAAGGATAAGAACTCAAGTCCGCCGTCCAAGTTGTTATTTCTAAGTGATAACTCCTTGAGCTTTTCAAATATCGTGAAGTGGGAAATTGGTCCTTCAAGATGGTATCACCAAGGTTCAAACTCTCTATGTTGGTGAGATTCCATAGAGGTTTAGTAATAGACCCTGACAGATTACAATCACGCATGTGCAACTCATGAAGTGAAGTTAGATGGCTAAATGATTCAGGTATCCTACCAGTAATATTCGCATGATAGAGATATAACTTCATGAGTGATTCACTGCTATTCCATTTGGTCGTGGGAAACCTAACAGTGAGCTGGGGATTGTCTAATAAATCAAGGAATTCGAAATCAGAAAGGTGGAAAACTCTTTCGGGCAATACCCCACTTAAATGTGTGCGTGGAAGCTGTAGAACTGTTAAATAAGAAGAGAAATTCAAAGGAATGGTGGAAGAGATGTTCACAGACTGAAGGTTGAGCTCTCTTAATTGGGTCAAGTTCTTAAGGAGTAGTTCAAAATTGTGAGGCCCAACACTAAGCCCATATTGACCACTGAATCAAAGAACGTGTAATTTAGAAAGGTGACAGATTTCAGAAAGGATTATACCTGTAAAACTTGAACGCGACAAATCAAGATGCGTCAAGCTAGAGAACTCTCCAAAATTAGATGAAATGAGCGATCCATAGAAATCATTATTAGACAAATCATGTCTTTTGAGATTGGAGAGTTGAAAGAGATTACTATTGGAATGAAACTTGCCTTGAAGTTTGCCTGTACTTATGTCGTAACATAAAGCATTAGGATTAATGGTAAACATGTGTTTGAATTGTAGAAGAGCAAGAGCTTGATCTTCGGGGCACAAATGAGGTAAGGATGAGGAGAAAGAAAGATGACATAGAAAGGTATATAGCATGAAAAATATAAGTTTTACACAACCTATTTCTGCACTAAAATGATCAAAACTAATTAAGTTGGTAGAGAAGAAATCAAGAAATGTTTGCTTTTGTGTGTCTATTCAATATTTTTGATGAGGTATATATAGCACAGATTAAGTAAAGAAAAATTTACTACTAGTTAACTAGTCATTTTCCTAATGCATTCAGGTTAGACTGGAAATCTACTCCGAATACAGCGCCTTACATAGTGCGCCACCTCGAGCTAATTTTTCACAAGAATTGACCTGCTGATGGAAGACAGCGCAGGAGTCCAGACATGTCATGTCCTTCATATATTCAACAGAAAATATTCTTAATTAATAGTTTGGTTTAAAAATGCCCGTGCTGTCAATAGCTTGGTCCTAAAATATCCATAAAGTCACCATCCAACTATGTCACACCATATGCAAAGACTATGTAATTTAAATTTTTCTTAGTTGGTGTATAGAATGGGGCAAAAACCTTTAAAGTTGAAAATTCAAAAAGTTTGATTAATCGGAAAAGGCAGCCATCATAGTAAGTGTAATATTTGGTGTATAGACTTTGAGAAAAGACATTTCAAGTGAAAAATTCCAAAAAGAAATTGATTGGTTAGGATAATCGTGTTGGTTGGTGCATAGATCTTGACTTCCAAGTCAAGTTCAATTTTAGTGATGACATATATCGTCCAATTGAATGATCTAAAGATTTAAGTTTGTGTTCGATTTATTTTTATCAGTCGAATTTATTTCTACATGCCATAGATAAATGAAAGCAAACTCTGATTTGAGTCTCAAAGGAAGAAAAGTCATATACATCACTATAATTTGAAGCGAAAAAAAGAAATAAACTGCAAGCCTGCAATTTGATGTACAAAGCATCCCATTTTAGTAGGGTCAGGAAAAGGGTTCATCCCTCTTAACAACTTACTCTTATGCAAGCATTGATAATTATAAGATTATGAACCGATCGTGACTTATAGATCACACACAAATATCTTTACTATTACGTCAAGGCTAGTTCCCGTTCATGATAAATATGGAATTTTAAAAAATAAGATGATTTTTGAATTTTGTGATTCTAAATTAAAGATACGTAGGATATATTAGATCATTGAACCACAAATTCGAGTGCAAATCATAGCCTTTTACTCCAAGGAAAAAAAACAAAGAAGCCAAATATAGGTTACTTAAAGCCACTAATAATGTAAATCAAATGTCTTGCACAAATAACTAGATACATGTATTACGAAATTTTAAAAGACTTCTTGAAAAAGTAAGAGACAATATTGGAAGACTAAACATCAAGGTGTGAATGCAAGAGACAATATTGGAAGACTAAACATCAAGGTGTGAATGCATTAATTCCAACATCAACTTTATGTCCGATTCTGATTTTCTTTTGTTTTGCTGGTTTGGGTCGATGAGCAGATTGGGCCTTCAGTGTTTTGTTCTTTGAGTTGTTATACCAAATCTCCCTTTCTTAATTTAGCACTGTTTCATTGCCTTTCATTTATATTTTCTGAATCTTTTACTTTTCCCCAAAACTTTGAAATTATGGTGTGGTTTGCTAATTGATTAATCTGAACAATAGGTGATCACGATAAACATCACCTATAGCAGGCGGTTCTGCTTGACTTCTTCCTAAATGAAGTGTCAAATCCATATGGATTTTGATCACTAGCAATTCTATCACTCAATTGTGTGTTCATTTCTTATCTTAATTAGTTGAGGCTTTAAACATTATTGCAGGCCTCAATGCAAGTTGTTGTTTGGGACTGATGGTAGTTGTTGCAGTGATATCCAGGTCAGCTTGTGTTCTGGTCAATTAATTCAATAAGTACCATCTACCTTCCACCAACACAGATATTGGGTAACTCTACCATCCGAGACATAGATGGGAAGAGTTCTTCCAGTATCATCTCTGCTAGAGGATATTAACCCTGATTTCCAAGCTTGTTTCTATGATATTGGATAACCCCATTGTGGTCGTCGCTATTGTATGTTGAACAATATCCTGACAGATCGTCACATGTTTTACTATGATCTTGTCCTTGGCCGTTGTACGTGATCCCTAAACATTATATTATCAACCGGTAGAACCTCACCGATTCATCTTATTTACACTCAAATTCATCTTTAGATACTTAAATGACACAATGCTATGAGCAGCCCATGATGCCGTGTTGGATACTAGATTTTCTGAGTTCTGGACTGAAAGATTCCCATTTCTGAGATCATAGTCTCTTTCTCATGATACGTCAGTTGGGCATTTTGCTGCCCTGCTTCAATGATAAAATTTAAACTTTGAAGACTGCAACTTTGGTCCATGGTTTCCTGATGTTTCTTTGGTCTTTCGATGAGTTCGTAAAAAACTCTGTAACTACAGAATTTTATGTTTCTGAACATAATGTCGAGTGCTCTATGTGTTTGTTATGAAATGTCATGTGACAGAGTTGAGTGAAATACAATGTTTTTAGTGATGGCATATATCGTCCGGTTGAATGATCTGAAGATTCAAGTTTGTGTCCGATTTCTGTTTGTCAGTCAAACTTATTTCTACATGGCATAGACAAATACAAACAAAATCTGGTTGAGTCTCAAAGGAAGAAAAGTCATATCTTTATTCATAGGATAACAAACACTTTATGGAAACACCACAAACTATGCAAAATAAAAACTTTTATCTGCATCCCTAGAGACTCGGTAGGCTTGAATCCTGCAGTTTTCAAAAGAAAAGAATTAAAGTTAACAAAACAAAAACAAGGTTGGTTTTTAGTAGTAGTGCATGAGACCTCAAATTCCCACGTTCCAGCGTGAGCTTTGATGATGAAGTAGGTAGAAAATACATCGATATATATAAAATTTAATCTTCTGAAGAGTAAAGATCAAGTTGAATACCTGGAGGTAGCTACACACTAATATCTTTTCTTGTGCTTTTTCATTCTCGTAGTAATTCTGTGTTCCAATTTTACAACCATCCTCGGAAACCATGCCGGATATTGAGTTGACAACATTATGTATATTACAGACAGTCCAATAACAAGTCCACAACCGTAACCCATGAGAACTGCCTGCCAACTGATCATTGGTGAATCTTCTTCTTCTTCTTCTTGACCAAGCTCAACTGGAATTGTCTCTTGTGGTACCCTATCATCACGGCCACAATCTCTTGTGGGTGGCAATCCTCGTAATCCATCATTTCCTTGGTATGAAGTATTCTCAAATGTATCAAATTGTTTTCCTTTGGGGATGCATCCAACAAGATGATTGTATGAGAGATTTAAGACTTCAAGAAATGCAAGGGATGCAAGTTGCTGCGGAATTTCTCCGCTGATTTTGTTAGATGAGAGATCCAATGATTCTAGCACAGATAAATTTTGGAATGAAGCTGGTATATGACCTTCCAAGACATTATGAGATAAGTCCATGGTACGAAGTCCAATAAGATCTCCAATAATGCTTGGAATATGACCTTCAAATCTATTCCTTGAGAGATCGATAATTATTTGTGTAGTCAAAACTCGAGGAAGTTCATGATCCAGTCCCTTTGTTGTCACTATCAAAGAATTTGTGTAATAATAGTAATATATATCTGCTACATACTCTCGGTTTCCACTGTTCTCACCAATTGTTTTCATGGCTTGAAAATTCTGAAACAGGCTCACCGGTAACACTCCACTAAATCCATTGGATGAGAGATCTATGACTCGAATTTGAGCAAACAAGTTTTCAGTCCTTATAGGGCCATAGAACTTATTTGATCTCAAATTTAAGATCTGCAAATGAGGTAGGTCTCCCAACCATTTTGGAAACGTGTCATTCAACTCATTGTTACTAAAATCTAGAAATTCCAGTTTTTCACAATTGATCAAAGATGGTGGAACTTTCCCCGTTAGCTTATTCCCATGCAAGTTAATGACCCTGAGAGAGTTTCCAATACTAAAAGTTGTATTAATTGTCCCACTAAGACTATTGTTGGATAAATCTAAAATATTAATTGCACTCATCTCACCCAAACATTGTGGGATTGTTCCCTCCAAATTATTGCTTCTCAAATCTAGCACTTGCAATGTTTTCAGATTGCAGATAGCTGAAGAAATATGTCCACTGATATTATTGTGTGAAAGGAGAAGAACATGTAGGATCTGCTGGTTTAGGAATGAATTTGGAATAGGACCTTCCAGCTTATTTTGTTTTAGAGTAACGGACTATAATGTTTTGGACTTGAACTCCTGAATTTTTCCACTGAAAGTGTTATTGCTCAAGTCTAACTCTATCAGTGAAGGAAGGGAGAATATCCAGGAAGGTATAGTCCCATTCAAGTAATTTGATGACAAGTCGAGTAATAGTAGGTTTTGCAGTCCACTTAACGTTGGATGGAATTGGACCAGTTAGGGAATTGGATGAAAAATCTAGCCATTCAAGCTGGGTCCAACTTCTGTTAAAGGATAAGAACTCAAGTTGGCCATTAAAGTTGTTATTTAAAAGTGATAACCTCTTGAGCTTTTCAAATATCGAGAAGTGGGAAATTGGTCCTTCAAGATGGTTATCAACAAGGTACAAAATCTCTATGTTGGTGAGATTCCATAGAGGTTTAGGAATGGGCCCTGAAAGATTAGTATAACCCATCTGTAACTCATGAAGTGAAGTTAGATGGCTGAATGATTGAGGTATCCTACCAGTAAAATTCACACTATTGAGACGTAACTTCATGAGTGATGCACTGCTATTCCATTTGGTTGTGGGAAACCTAACAGTTGGAAAGGTGGAAAACTCTTTCGGGCAATACCCCACGTAACTGTGTGTATGGAAGCTGTAGAGTTGTTAAATAAGAAGAGAAATTCAAAGGAATGGTGGAAGAGATGTTCACAGAGTGAAGGTTGAGCTCTCTTAATTGGGTCAAGTTCTTAAGGAGCATTTCAAAATTGTGAGGCCCAAGACTAAGCTCATATATATCACCCATGCCATTCCATATATGAAGAACATGTAGTTTAGAAAGGTGAGAGATTTCAGAAGGGATTATACCTGTAAAACTAGAACTTGACAAATCAAGATGCGTCAAACTTGAAAACTCACCAAATTTAGGTGAAATGAGTGATCCAGTGAAATCATTATGCGACAAATCAAGCCCTTTGAGATTGAAGAGTTGAAAGAGGCTACTATTGGAATGAAACTTGCCTCGAAGTTGGCTGCAACGGAGATCAAGCTCAGTCACTTGTCCCGTCATCTCGTCACAGTGAACTCCATCCCATGAGCAACAATCTGTGCTCTTGTTCCAGAAAAGAGTTCTTGGATATGACTGAATCTCTTGGTCTGTTACGTCGTAACAATAATCATAAGCATTAGGATTAATGGTAAACATGTTCTTGAATTGCAGAAGAGAAAGAGCTTGATCTTTGGGGCACAAATGAAGTAAGGATGAGGAGAAAGCAAGTTGACAGAGAATGGTATATAGCATGAAAAATATAAGTTTTACACAACCCATTTCTGCACTAAAATGATCAAAACTAATTACATTGGTAGAGAAGAAATCAAGAAATGTTTGCTTTGTGTGTCTATTCAATTATTTTGATGAGGTATATATAACACAAAATTAAGCAAAGAAAAATTTACTACTAGTTACCTAGTCATTTTCCTAATGCATTCAGGTTAGACTGGAAATCTACTCCGAATACATGCAGCGCCTTACATATATAGTGCGCCACCTTGAGCTAATTTTCCGCGAGAATTAGCCTGCTGATGGAAGACAGTGCAGGAGTCCAGATATGGCATGTCCTTCATATATTCAACGGAAAATATTCTTAGTTAATAGTTTAGTCTAAAAATGTCTGTTCTGTCAATAGTTTGGTCCAAAAATATCCATACAACTTATAGTATGGTCCAATAATGCCGCCCCTATTGTTACTTAACGGGTCAAAAATAATGTAACCATCCAAATATGTCACATCATATGCAAAGACTATGTAATTTAAATTTTTCTTAGTTGGTGTATAGAATGGGGCAAAAACCTTTAAAGTTGAAAATTCAAAAAGTTTGATCAATCAGAAAAGGCAGCCATCTTAGTAAGCATAATATTTGGTGTATAGACTTTGAGAAAAGACATTTCAAGTCAAAAATTCCAAAAAGAAATTGATTGGTTAGGATAATCCTGTTGGTTGGTGCATAGATCTTGACTTCCAAGTCAAGTTCAATTTTAGTGATGACATATATCGTCCGATTGAATGATCTAAAGATTCAAGTTTGTGTCCGATTTATTTTTATCAGTCGAATTTATTTCTACATGCCATAGATAAATGAAAGCAAACTCTGATTTGAGTCTCAAAGGAAGAAAAGTCATATACATCACTATAATTTGAAGCCAAAAAAAGAAAGAAGCTGCAAGCCTGCAATTTGATGTACAAAGCATCCCATTTTAGTAGGGTCAGGAAAGGGTTCGTCCATCTGAATAGCTTACTCTAATGCAAGCATTGATAATTATAAGATTACGAACTGATCGTGACTTATAGATCACACACAAATATCTTTAGTATTATGTCAAGGCTAGTTCCCGTTCATGATAAATATGGAATTTTAAAAAATAAGATGACTTTTGAATTTTTGGTTCTAAATTAAAGATATGTAGGATATATTAGATCATTGAACCACACATTAAAGTGCAAATTATAGTCTTTTCCTCCAAATATGATGACGATCGTTAACCCATTGCTATTTCACTCGTAGTTAACAAAAATCCGTCGCTAAATAGAATTAACAATGAATTTTGTTGTTTAACTACACGTTACACTTTAGGCGAATCTTACATCAAAATGGGAGAAGAAAGTTAGGGATCTTGTAAGAATGAGTACTTCAAAATCAATTGTTGAGACCGAGGCTCAAAGCAAACAATACCTTAACAGTTGGACCAGTATCATTACAACAATTGTCTTGCATTATTATATATATATATATATATATCTATACTTCTTTCAATTGTATCTTATTACAAAATTCACAAATATTAATTTTAAAAAATCAAATAGAAATGCTATTAGGTACACAAGAATTGACCTGCTGAAGGAAGACAGTGCAGGAGTCCAGACATGGCATGTCCTTCATATATTCAAGGGAAAATGTTCTTAGTGAATAGTTTGGTCTAAAAATCTAAAAATGCACGTGCCGTCAATAGTTTGGTCTAAAAATGTCTATACAACTAATAGTTTGGTTAAAAAATGCCCCTATTGTTAGGGTAAATAATAACCATCCAAATATGTCACACCACATGCATGTGAAGACTATGTAATCTAACATTAGTCAAGTAAGAAATTAGATTTTTCTTAGTTGGTGTATAGACTGGGGCAAAAACTTTTCAAGCTGAAAATTCAAAAAGTTTGATTAATCAGAAAAGGCAGCCATCATAGTAAGTGTAATATTTGGCGTATAGACTTTGAGAAAAGACATTTCAAGTCAAAATTCCAAAACGAAATTGATTGGTTAGGATAATCATGTTGGTTGGTGATAGATCTTGACTTCCAAGTCAGCAATCCAACTTTACTGTTACGTCAAGGTTACGTTAGTTCCCGTTCTTATAATCAGGCAACATGCTACACCAATAACGGATTTGACCACACATTGAATTAATCCTCTATATAGTGCCATTGCTCTGTTCATATTTTAGGTTCAGTCAAATCAACTGCATAAATAAAAAATACAATTATAAACAACATTAAGTTAATAATTATATAGTAGTCTTTTTTTTAATTTGTTTATCTTTGTTTGACTTGATATGAAATTTTAAAAAATAAAGATGACTTTTGAATTTTGTGATTCTAAATTAAAAATATGTAGAATATATTAGCTACGAATTTCGTCGTTAATCCATCTCTATTTCACTCGTAGTTAACAAAAATCCGTCACTAAATAGAATTAACGATGAATTTTATTGTTTAACTATACAAATTTTATCCATCAACGAAATCATCCAATTTTATTTTAGTAGTGATGGTTAGAACAAATATTGTTACAAAGGGCATTTACAAAACAAGAAGAACACATTCAAGATGCCCATGACGGAGGGATCATAGCCCCTGAAAAAGAGGAACACATTACACGTTACACTTTAGGCGAATCTTACATCGAAATGGGAGAAGAAAGTTAGGGATCTTGTAAGAATGAGTAGTTCAGAATCAATTGTTGAGACCAAGGCTCAAAGCAAACAATACCTTAACAGTTGGACCAGTATCATCACAACAATTGTCTTGCATTATTATATATACTTCTTTCAATTATACATCTTATTACAAAATTCACAAATATTAATTTTAAAAAATCAAATGGAAATGCTATAAGGTACACCTTTTCCAGTAATTCCAGGTTCAGAAAATGGTTTCAATAATTCATAAGGCATAACTCCAGCTCCATTTCTATTCTTCAAATTACAATCAGCATTTCTAGCATCAATTATCCCTTCAAGCTCCTTCAATTTCCCCGAAAATACCTCGAACGCCGCGTTAATTACGGGTTCATCTTTCCAAAAAGGTTCAATATTTGTACCAACATACTCTTCATCTGGAGAATGATTTGATAAAACATCCAAAACTGCTATTACTGTTGTTGCTTGAAGTTGTGATGGGAAGCATTTTAATAATGCCTCCTCAGGTTTGTTCAAAAAATCCTCCCATTCTTCATCTGTTGGATCCTCAGTTGGCATTTTTGACCTAGCAATTGTTGGCCTATTTGGAAAGTAGCCTACATATTCAATAGTGTAAGTACAATCAATCGTCTATCAGAAACAATCTCTCTACTGTCGTAACAATATCGTAAGATTTGCATATATTCTACCCTCTCAGACCTCACCTGTGGGATTATACTGAATATTTTAAATAATTTTACTTATATATATACACTAAAGTGTACGTAGCCTAGTGTACGAAGCATCCTGCATTAATTCACACATGATTCAGGGAATGACACACCCTTAGTTGAGTATAATATATGCAACATACTCTAAAAACCTCGTAACAATTTTACTGTTGTTCCAAGACCTATCCTTCATTTAACTTATATGCACGGACAACTTATTTTGCTCGGGCTTTCCAAAAATGTTGATACATCCATGTCTGATTCTCCAAAAATTTACTATTTTTGAACTATCTGACACACACTTGTCGATATTTTTAAAGAGTCTGAACAACATAGATTTATCGTTCATTTAACTTATATGCACAGACAACTTATATTACTTGAACTCTCCAAAATTGTTGCCAGATTCTCCAAAATTTCACTATTTTTGAAATAGCTGACACACACTCGCTGATATTTTTAAAGAGTCCGAACAACATAGATCTATCCTTCATTTAACTGATATGCACAGACAACCTGAATTACTCAAACTCTCCAAAAATGTTGCTATGTCTAATTCTTCAAAGATTCACTATTTTTGAAAAATCTGACACACACTAGTCGATGTTTTTAAAGAGTCTGAACAACATAGCAGACAATATGGAAAACAAATGCAAAGAGGCTAAGGAGAGTACCTGCATAGCTGTATTGGCCAAAGTTTACAGCTGCATGGTGGCCAGAAGCTACCCAAATTATTGTTGTGACAATACCAATTAAGTCATCTGGGGTTTTTAACTCTGGCCACCATGGCTCATCTTTCTTGTCACCATGTCCAACATTTTTAATCTCTGACCACCAAGCTTGGAGTTCTTTATCAGATTCAATGAGATTTGTTTGTGGATAATAATGATTGACATAATTTGTTACCCATTGTTTAAGTATGTCCCAAAGTACTAAACCATCACTAGCAAAAGGGTAATCTTCTATTGTTAGTCTCAATCCATATGGTGCATTTGGATCTTCCTCTGCCAATCCCCTGTATATTTTGCACAAAATAACATATCAATACGGAAGCAGGGGGACAAGGTCCGAGTTCCTTTCGTTGAAAAGTTACACTGTATATATAGTAGATGTTGAATATTCCCCTGGTCTATCGTACCAATGTTCACAACATGTCTTGATTCAGATATGTGTGTTGGTAGATGTGTGATAGTAGGTTAGTTACCATTTTTACTAAGTAACCAATTCAGGTTAATTGTGGAGATTTACTTGTAAATATCTCATAACTAAATAATTAGCGAAAATCAAAAGTTGTGTTGAGGTGGTAAGTACCCTCTATATTTAACCAAAGATCTCTAGTTTGACCCATGTTGAGTCTCATTTGGTTGGCAGTGCTTAGCCTCCAAAATGGGACTTCCTCTATGAACTCAGACTAGTTGGATCCATAGAGGGTACCAGATGGAAAAAAAATTTAAAAAAATAGAAGATTAATGACCACCAAAGATCACAGTGGGGTAAGTATCCCTCCATCCTTAACAAAAGGTTTCGAGTTCGTTCCCTATGAATAGCATCACATTGTTTGAAGTGTTTCACCCCAAAATGAGATTTTCCTATGAAGATTCGTATTAATCAAACCCTAAAGCAAGCAAGCTCGGACATCAGATGAAAAACCAAAAAAAAAAAAAAAGAGAAGATGAGTGACCACCAAAGTTTGTGGTAGACTAGTAAGAAAATATATGTTTATTTTTAACCACCTATGAATCGAGTCACCTTTGGTTGGGTGCGCTTTACTCCTAAAGTAGAACTTTCTTGCGTGAATTCTAATCAGTTGGATATCAAAACAGATACCGGACACCAAATCAGAAACAGAAAAATAGAAGATTAGTAAATTATTACCTACTAATAAGATCCTGAGGGAGTGCTTCTCTATCAAACCTCCATTCAAGATCATAGGCAACAGAACTCAACTCCATTGAATACTTGCCAGGGGAAAATGAACTCTCAATAACACCATTGGCATTAATAAGTGCTTCTCTAGCTGTACCATTTATCTCCATTGTATATCTAAAATGAGGAAACAATAATCTATATATTGGATGCATTGCACTTAGTTGCCTATTAGATGCTATAATGTATGGCTCTGTACAACAATGAGTTCTTAGCCTGCAAAATTTTGAAGAAAAACAATTAGCCATAAGTTTTTAGGTGATCCGATAGTATAAAAAAAGGCATAATAATAAATATATAGTCAAACTTGGACTCAGCTGGCAAGTAAGCACTCCAACTTTCAGTATGCACATCTAGACACCTCAACTCGTTTCTACTGAATACTCCAATTTATAAATGATCATCTAGACACCTCAAATTGTCTCCACTGTGTCAGTTGAACACTCAAACTTATAAAATGATCATCTAGACACCTTCCAAATTAATGTGTCACGTCAGTGTCGAGTGTTCACGAGACACAGTGGGAACAAATTGGGAGTGTTTAGTTGTCAGTTGAGACCATTGAGGTGTTTAGAGACATGGACTCTCAAAGTTGGAGTAGTTACTTGATAGTTGAGGCCAAGTTTAAATGTCTTTTTATGTGTTATGCTTATAAGAAAATTCTTATACGACGTAACTAGCGACTTTGTTGCTCAGACTCTTTAATAATGTTGACAAGTGCGTACCGAATCCTCCAAAAGTAATGCATTTTTTGGAGCATCCGACACAGACACTACAACATTATTTTAGAAGAGTCCGAGCAACATAGCACAGTGCATGTATCATCATCACTTACCAATGACTAACTAGTTGGTGATAGCCAGAGTCATGAGCGAGAACATGAGCTTTAGCAATCCTCCATAACCAAGCACCAGTGGCATACCAAGTTGGACAATAAACTTGCTTCCATTGAGGCTTATCATCTACTGGTGGCCTAGTTAGCTCAATTGCCAAAGGTCTTAATGTACCATTAGGTGTCAAGAAGAACAAAGTTCTTGATCCATAAAGTACTGTCCCTTTGAGTTCATTCACTTTGTTCACATATGGCAATAGCAAATCATGATACTCTAGGATGAACAACTTCTTTTGTTGAACTGCCTGCATTGATTATGAAACAAAGATCATAAGGGGAGATCTTGAATTTTTGAACCCCCTTTACAAAATATAACATTTGTTGTTCATCGAGAATAAGTTCTAGATGTAATGTGCACACAAGTTAATTTCGTCTATGATGCAAGAGTTTGAGACAATTCAAGAAGTTAAAGAGAGTGAAGATAGTGTAGTGTGTTGCCTATTGGGCGGGAGATTCAGTTGTATTGACTTGTGAACAATTGAGCAACACATATAACTTGTGGAAAATTGAACACGTTCGCTATATTATTGAAATGTTTTTGAAATCTTGTGTCATAGTTAAAACCAATTTATGTCTGACGGGCAACAAAGGATATTTTTTATGCGAGATCAAAAGTTCAGGATCACTCCTTATGAAAGTCATTCTTGCACATCGCTCTGTATAATCATGTAAATTGCACAAGCTAGTCAGTCTATTATTTGCGCGGTATGACCTTTCTTGAGACTATTATTTAAATCTCGCATCCCAATTAGTTCAACAAATTAACTAAATTTTTCCTTTAAAAGTAGTTGAATGAATCTTTTCCTTTTTAAAGACAAATTTAGCCCATTGAGCTATTGGGGGACATGATTTAAAGAGTGACCTCAAGAAGGGTCATCTGTGCAAATAAAAAATACCAAACTATTGGCCTGACCAAATATCGTCTGTCCACAAACAAACCAAAAAATATATATATTTTTCTCGTAGTTGAAAATAAATAAATAAAAATGTTGTGTTTATATATACCTCTTCAATAGTCATAAATCCTCCAATTTCTAATTCAATTAGCTCTTTTGTAATTGCTGATTCAGGAGGTCCATACACCTCAGGGTCTAGCTTGCTCTTCAATGGCCATTCCTGTATTTAGCAACGGATTAACAACATATAAAATTATGTTGGACGAAGCAATAAACTATATTCTAGTTCAAAATGTTTCAACCATTATTAAAATGAAAATTAAGGCAATAACATACGGTAACCAATTAGCTTATACTATATGGATTGATGTAAACAACCGATGTAGATAAATCTTTTTATCGGAATTACATACCTTAACCAATCGTATACTGTATGGATTCAAGCCAGCTAAGGTTTGACGAGCAAATTCCACATCTCTAAACCATGCAAATTTGTCCCCTGCCATAAATATAAATAAAATATTTAGTTTTACAAAAAATAAAATAAAAATAAAAATTAAACATACAAACAATATTTCGCATGTTTGGTGGATCCGAACAACATTGTAAGTTTCTAATCTACATAAGTTACAATTCTCAACAATGTTATCACCACATTCCTATAGGTACATATATGATATGTATCTGTCGATAGTTAGTAAAGAGTCTGAGCAACATATGCTTTATAGGTTTTAAGTACTTACTTTCAAGAAATTCAGGAGTTCCAAAAAGCAAGACATCTTTTCTAGTTTCAGAAATTGCCCTAATGAGCCTTCGTATAATCGAAAAAAGGCTATTTGTTTGAAGTGCCGGAAGTTCTACTTCGACGTTGTAAAGTGAGTCGATGGCCGGAAAATGGGGAAATCCGAGCTCGGGATCGGTGATGATCGATTGCAACCCTGGCACAACGGCGTGTAGGACTGCATAAATGGTGTTGCCTGAGAATGATAAGTCCTTCACTTCTGAAAATGCTTCATCTCTTGGTACATAGGTAAAGTCACTCTTTGATTCGGATAATGGATCTGCATGCTCGAAAAAGAGTCAGACTACAAGGATCTATCGCACTCATTCAAAAGATATTTACTATTTTGTATATATAATAAAGTGGAATGTGTATTGTGTAATCTTGAAAATATGGTCCAAGTTATCAGTTATGTAATCATGTCAAAAACTATAATCGATAGTAAGAGTGTGTAACTGGGTCTCGCCAGGCATAGATAGGATATGTTTGTATTATCCAACAATTCCCCTCCCAACATCTGTCACATGCAACATGTCATTCATGGGAATTGAACCCATAACCTTGATTCTGATACTACTTATTAGAATCTCAATCGCTTACCATTATACCAAAAATACATAATTGATAGCCAGGGCACAGCTTTTATTTCGTAATTAATTTCATCAAGCAAATGTCATGTTCAAGTTCAATCATAACTCCGACCTAGACCATATCCGGCTTGTTGCCTTCATGATCAACTACATAATAAATAATCTAATTATGTACATAAATTTTTTATGTTATCAGTGTATATTAAACAATAAAAAAGTATTTTAGGTTTATGAACTACTCCCTCTGTCCCAATTTATATGACTCACTTTCCTTTGCAGTCAGTCCCAAAAAGAATGACACATTTCTATATCAAGTAACAATTTAACTTTAAAATGTATATTTTACCCTTAATGAAATGATTTATAGACACACAAACATTCATCACTTATTTTAGACCACAAGTTTTAAAAGTATTTCTTTCTTTCTTAAACTCCGTATCAAATCAAAGTAACTCATATAAAATGAAACGAGGAGAGAGTCTATATTTACCTTTTTCACTTCTTGGTCTACCAGTTCTACACCTTCTAGGATAAGGTAACTCTTTTCCACCAAGTACTGGTCTTTTACCATCAACATCACCATCAGGATTACCAATATCATTATAAACATCATAGTCATAAATTCTCTCAAATATTTTTCTTTCTCCAAATCCATCACCTCTTAATGTCACAAGTTCTGTCTCTCTTAACTTCTTTAGTCCACTTGGAGTTTGAGATGGTAAATATGACTGCCATAAGAAAAAAAAAGAATTAGAGTATACATCGTTGATCATATAATTAAGTAAATAAATAAATATGATTCTACAAATAGGATTTAGAAAGGGCAAATATATGTAGATCTAATTTTCTTTACCTTAATGGAATATATAAATTATTTTCAATAGATCATCAACTCAAAAGAAAGAAAAACAAAACATATTTACAATTTTTTTTTTACCCTCCCTAGGAGCTCCCACCCTTTTTGCTCCCTTGGTGACTCGAACTCGCAACCTTTGAGTTGGAAGTGAGGGATACTTACTTCCAAATTTAAACAGATTGCACAAGTCATGTATTGGTGAGCTGATTTTATTACCCTACGACCACTAATTATCATAAAGAATTTTCCTGCACATGTTTTTTTCTCTTTTTTTTTTTTTAATAATTGTGGTGTTCAATATAATTTATATATCTCTTTCTCGTATGTGTCCCATCACTCATGTGTAAGTGTCAATATCTCCTTTATTTTCCTAAATTCTAACGTTAGACTAATAATAATAATAATAATAATAATGGACTTATTAATATAAGGTGCACAATAATAGCATCATCCTATGTTTTGTACTATAATAATAAATAATTGAAATTGGACCACAACCCCACTTTTTTGTGACATTTCTTTGTCTTTAAAAGTGCAACATGAAATATAAAACAAAAGTACTACTTTGCTTCTTTGTATTTTCAGAAATTAATGGACGTACATGTGGTCCAATATTTCGATAGTTTATTACTCGTTTTAAATAATCTGTCATGATTTTTTAAAAAAAAATATTCATTAAAAATTTAATTAGAAAGTTTTTTTTTTTTGTAAAATAACTTATCTTTTATTGGTATTTTTGAATAATTATAATATATATCAGTCATAGTTATTGTGTTTGTAGTTTTCAAAAATAATAACTACTAAGGATAGTAGGGATGAACTTCTAAAATGACTGATAATTTCAAATAATTATTTTTAAAAATTACGATAAATAATTTGAGACAAATAAATATATAATAACTCGTTATTCTAATCGTTAATTTGCGATAACCAGTTACTTTTATATTTTGGACGAAGAAATCCTATATATAATAAGTTGGTTTTTTTTAATCTTCAATTATGAGTAAAAAGATACAATGTCAATATATATAATTCAAATTTCTTCAATAATAACATCTTTTCATTCATTATGAAAATCAACCTGTTATTCTGAACGAAGAAACAATGTCTAAAATAAATCAAATTTTCCGAATTATCAAAGAATATAAATAAATAGAGGAGAGGGAATTTACGCAAACCTTATTGGTGAAGAAAATTCTTTTATCAGGATTATCATATTTGGAATGAACCCAAGAGTTGCATGTAATTTCAACTTTGCCATGGACAAAACCGTCAATTACTATATTCTTCACATACATTTGCTTGCGGTGTTGATTTTCTATTAAAATTGCACCAACGTCCCCAAAGTCTTCAGGAATTACAAATTCAACCTCATATTCTCTGTTACCATCCACATCTCGTCCACGACGTGCAAATCCCTCAATTATTGGCTTCTCAATTCCAGTCTCTTTAAATAAATAAGGAATTAAAATAATTAATATAATATTCAAAGAATGGGAAATTAAATAAAATTTGGTAAACATTAGAGGGAGAAATTACAATTCAATATTTTAACTTGACATTAGCTGATATTTATGTGGACTCTAACTTTGGGTGTGCATAAGTAGACACTTAAACTTATATAAAGTTGAATAAGTCGGCATACACGTCCTATGTGGCATAATCAGGTAGGATGCTCCGTAGGATGCGAATTGCCACATAGAACGTCAAGTAGGACACGAGTGTCTACTTGTTCAACTCTATATGGAGTCATTTAGGTGGGAACAAGTTATCCCATCATGTATATGGGATAACTTATCTCATCACTAAGGTATAAATGATGGGATAAATAATCTCAGGACTGTCTAATATATCCAACCAAACGCATGATAAAATAATCCTGCATTTTATCCCTGGGACTATCATTTATACCTTATAAGTTTAAGTAGCTTCTTGTGCATACCCAAAGTTGGAGGGTATAGATGTCAGATAAGACCAAGTTAAAAGACACACTTATATATTATGCTTTTGAATTTTATGAATTTCTATAACGACTTTAAATTAATATGCTAAAAGATAAGCTTACATTTTTTTTTATATTTACAGATGTCTAGTGATTTTTTAAATATAAATACATGATCAGGACAAAATTATTAAATTCACGTGAATACAATGCTTCAAGGTTATATCTTACTCTAATTAAAAGTACTTTTAACTTCTAAAAATTTGGACAATTACAGTCTATATATTATAAATAACTTTTAGTAATATTTTTTTCTTTCTCTTTAGGATACTCCCAAGCAAACAAACTACTCGCTCCCGTTTACATTTACTTATCCATTATACTAATAATAATTTCTTTTTTCACATTTAGTATATCGAAAGAAAAACATTTTTTTTCATCATGAATAAATCAATATGAACGGATGAAGTATAAATTAATAACCTGTTTAGCCAATTAAATTAAGCGTGCCAAATTTTTCAAAATAATAATAATAATAATAATAATAATAATAATAATAATAATAATAATAATATAAGTCCTTAATTTACCTACAAACCCTAGCATAGTCTGACCTCTTTATATATAAAATATTTTTACTATAACAATTAAGTTTTTATGTCATAGATTTTTTATATTATGTTATATTATATATTTTTTTTATAATAGCATATTACTATAACAGTAAAAAAATATCCGAACAACCGATGTTATTCTAGAGAACTAGTTTACTTCTAAGTGAATGCGATAGAAGAAAATTTGCAAATGAAATGACATCCACACGTAGTCTTATCAAAGGTACTTATTTGAAGTAGACATGAAGATAATTATTTTTTTATTACAAAAAGTATGTTATTTTTTTGTTTGCAAATAATTTAATTTTGAATAAATGCTACACAAGTATAGTATAATTAATGTTTCGCAAGTTCAAAAATATTTTCCTTCTATCTTTCTTAAATGATATGTTCGATTAAATAAGTTCACATTCTATAAAATTATAGTAATATTATTTGTTTTCTGTTCGAACAACTCTTTGTGATAAAAATAAATTATTTTTTGGATATATTAGTAAATTTCAAATAAATAACCTATTTTTATATTACAAAATATCTAACTTTAAATTCCCTACTAAAAATAAAAAATTGCGACTGACAATTTCTCCTTCATCAACTTCGAAACTAGCTAGCTCTTCAAGGAAGGAAGGGAGCAAATGAAACTACTTGTTTTTTTTAAAAAATAAAATATGATAACAATAATTTTTTTTGTTATTTCTAAACTGTCAAATCTCTTTAACATTATGTTTTCTTTAGTATAGAGTCAAAGAAGATTCAAAAATACTAATTATATTCTTGAATATATCTCTGAATAAATTCTTGATCTCGCCACTAATTAAATATACTTTTCCTCCTATGTTGCACTCGCTTTTGCTCCCTTCTTCCCTTCAAAGGGGAGGAATGGAGAAAATAGAGTAACGGTTCCAATTGGAGGCGAATGGAACTTATTTCACCAAAATCAACAAAAATTGCTAAAAATTTAACGACTATTGTAGTTTTGGATGCGAAATTTCACAAGTATAATCGAATCTTAAAAGTTGAAATCAACTATATATATATATATATATATATATATATATATATATATATAAACTTTGGTTTCAACTGTGATTCATTAGCACATCCACGTAGAGTTAAAGGATCATGATCAGTTTAACATTCTTCAATATTTTAGCAAATATATTACTCATATATATAAGTCAGAGAATAATTACTTTACATATATTTTTACTAGTTTATATGGTATTGTTAAAAATTTGAGATTCAAATTAAACATCTTAACTTTGATCTTGAATTCATACATATAGAAGCTTTAAGTTTCTTTGAAATAAAAATTCATCTATTTGAAACACTACGGTAAAAAATGTTATAAATTTATAATAACGTAAAATATCTAAAAGACACATAAGGAAATTACGATCAAGTAAAAGCGACTCTCGAAACTCTAACTATGTCACATTAAGATTAGGATGGAAGAAGTATATATTAAACTTTGAACATTCTTAATGAAATTTCTCATTTCGCCAGCACTGCCCTGAGTACTCTAACCAGCACACGTAAAAACTTAAATGAAGAGAGAACACACACTTTTATTTACGGAAGAAATATAAATTTATGAGTGAATCATGAATACTTACTAGGATCAAGCTCAGCAGCAACAATAGACAAAAAAAGTGATCTACCAAATAAATCACCAATATCATCAAGTCCTCTTGTTAAACTCAAATTAGTTCCTCCAACTGTTCTTTGAACAATCACAATTGCTTTACCACTTGTTGATTTTTCAATATTAGAACTTTGCACATATGTTGAATTTTCAGTAGAACCAACCACAGCCTTGGTGATAAAATTCTTCTTTTTTTTAACTCTAAGATTTTTATTATTTAAAATATTTATGGGAAAAGAGGCTAAGAATAATGGTTTAGTATTCCAATATGGAATTAGGGTTTTTGTGGATTGTGATGATTGTTGAAGTTGAGGTTTCAACATTTTTTTACAAAAAAAAATTGTTTTGTTTGATATATGGTTTGGTTTGTATAATGATTCTCTATGGAGTTCTCTTTATATAGATGATGTAGTTTTGCTTAGGGAACATTGGCTTGTAATTCTCTTGCATGGATATGAAAATAGGTTTATAGATATGGTTGTTAAATAGGCGGAATAGATTGAATTTTGATTAGTCAAATTTATAATTTCAATTAAAAATATTCGAAGTTGGTCTTGATAGATTATACTATATACGTTAGATCGATATATATATGTACTTACAAAAATATCTGAAGTTAAACACAAATTTTTAACTTCAATCATATACGTCTAAAGTGGTTTCTAAAATGGTTAAACTTCACAAGAAAATATATGTTGAATTTTGACTAGTCAAAATAGGCAGAGTTAAACATCCATGATAAGTAATGAGTCATAATCCAATCGATTAAAACAAAAATTAAGAAACTTCTTCATACCATCCAAAAACCTTAAAGTTTTCTAAAAATTAATGGTCCAATTTCAAGGATATACGATGTCGAAAAGTATAACGTTTGAATAAATAAACAAAACGAATTATCAAAAACAACACATGGTGGTGTCACACTAGCTACAAATCTACCCCACTACTTGACTAATAAGATTTTACTCGCTCCGTTTCAATTTTTTTGTCTTATTTTTCTTTTTAGTTTCTTTTTCTATTTTGACAATTTTTTAAATATAATTTTCATTGTCTAGAATATATAGGTTGTGGACAAAGAAAATTTATACGAATTAAAACGACTTTTGATAATCCATAACTTGACTAATAAATTCAATTTCAAGTTCGTAATTTCTTTTTAAAAAAATTAAATTGGATTTATAATTTTATATTCAGTGTATGAATAGATTATTCGTATCATATGTAAAAATATTATATTAAAATCACATATATATCTCTACAGTGTTTTTATACATAAGTATTTGTAATTACATGTTATTACAAACTTTCAAACACTCATAAACTTACAAAGATTCATTAGTACTCCAATAAATCTACAATAATAATAACTGATTATTCTTTAATATAATCTCCCACATGGTACGGTCAATCTCTTCACATGCCGAGCATGACTTTTTTTTCTGTAAATTAAATTTTAAAATATAGATTTCTTTTTATAAAATATAGATTTACAAATCAAATATTTTATTTTAAAAAAAATCACAGTCATGAAGAGAAGTGACGTATTTTATGTGGGATTAACTTAAATATTTCAATTTATTTATTAAAATCCTCAATGACATGGACCTTCGATAAGATATTTTGGTGACCAGCCTATTTTTCAATGGACTTGTTTTATTTTTTTATTTTATTTTTTTAAAAAAACAGTATTATAGCATCATAAATTTTGAATTTTTTATGTATATTGTGACGTCATAATGAACACATTTTTAATAAGTTATTAATGATATTGAACAATATTGTTTTTCGTCGACCGTTTCAAACTCAGAAATTTTTCTAGAATAAAAAAACAGTATTATAGAATATTCACGTATTTTGAATGATTGTATAGGTTCGGCTTGAGGCCATGAATACTAAGAGAGACGTGCCTGCTTCAACGTGTTTCGGAAAAAAAAATTAAAATTTTTATTCCTTTTGTTCTACTTTAATTTAATTACTGTATAATTTTTCTTTTTTATGGAATCCGTTTAAGCTATGACTTTTAGTTTTAAATTCAAGACTTCACGCTGAAGCAGGCACGATGTGTTTCGAAAAAAAATTAAAAAAATTATTTCTTTTGTTCTACTTTAATTTAATTAGTGTGTAATTTTTTGAAATTATGGAATCCATTTTAGCTATGACTTTTAATTTAAATTCATATGCTTTACTTATTGCTTTATTATTTTGAATGTTAGTAATATTTGTTTATATCTTGTAACTACTTTGAGTAAATATTCAACGATCAATGACAAAATATACTTTAATTATGGACATCTTAATGGACCTCTTCACAATAAATTTGCACAAACAAAAAGTAATTAACAACTTAAATATCTCAAAATCATATTAAAATTTAATCAACTTTCTAAATTCTACCTATCAGATAATGAAATTAAAATAAAAAAAATACTAAAATAACGGGCGGAAGACTTAGACTTCACATAGTTAAGTCTAAGACAATAAAGATTAACGACTCCCACTGACAGTGGACAACAAAATTACACTGTCAGTCTACTATATAATTTGAAGAATGCGATCATCTCACCCAAAAGTAAAGGTGAGAACACATATATATTTATTTAATTATATTATTTCTCAACGTGTTCTCTCACATTTGAGCCTAATTTTTTTCATGGACCGAGCACATAAAAATATTTTTTTGAATGGGTGGTTGAGACTTAAATTCAGAACCTTTGTGTCTACTTTGATACCACTCTTTGAAGTTTATGATCATCTCATCTAAAAATTAAGTTATCAGAGAAAATATATTTTTATTTATTTTATTATATTATATTATATTATATCTTAGCTTGACATGTTGGATATTTTTAGATAGATAGCAACATATCAAAATGATATTTCTTAGCAATTTAACATAGGAAAAATGATTTTTTTGCATATCATACTATATGAAAATGAATGTTTTGGCCAAGTTCTTAAAGGTCAAGAATAAGTTTGGTAGCTTGCTACTTGTTGGTATGGGGACCAATTAATAGAAAATAATATGTGGTGAGGCTATATATAATATGAAAATGAACTTTTGACATTTCCTAAATTAAATTTAATCAGAATTTTTTGACTTATTTTTTGACATTTCTATATGGTGGTGTTTGTGTCCTCCACAAATCTTAGCTTTGACATTTCAAATAGTTTGCTTGGGAAATTCCGGAGACATAATAATGGGATTATAGTATAAGAAAATAGTATATCTCATGTGAATTATCAATGGAATAAAAAAATTGAAAAATATTTGTCTTCGTACAAACACACCCTACTTAGACCTATACTATATTTAACATTTTGTTTTGGACATAATACATAAATATACTTTTAACTTGGCTTCAATTGGTATTTATGCCCTCCAACTTTGTGTGTGCACAAGTAGACACTTTAACTTGTATAAAATTGAACTAGTAGATACACACATTCTAGGTGACATAATACATGCATATAGGACACAAAATTGTCATGTAGGACGCAAAAATAGGATGAATGTGTCTATTTGTTTAATTTTATACAGGTTTAAATGTCTATTTGTGCATACTCAAAATTATAGGGCATAGCTGTCAGGTGAAGCCATGTTAAAAGGTATATTTGTGTCTCTTCCTTGTCTTGACTAGCCTTGCACCAATATTTTCGGATCTTGTTTTCCCTTCTACAACCACTATAGGTTGGTTGAAAAGGTCCAAGAAAAAGGTGATTAGGTATAACATGGCTCTACGGCTTATTAAAGACATGATTTTAGATAGAAAGATATAGAAGTCGAGGATAAGGGTAGAAGGGTTGGGTTAGTTGGTAGTGTTATTATTACTCTCCCACTATTTTATTCTTCGACTTTAGTATTACCTGTTATTTCATTTGCTTTATTTATCATATTTTTGTCATTGCTATTTATTCTCTTATTAATTGTTTTCAGCATGGTTTCTTCGCTACTGTAGTTGTTTCTATGAGCATTTGCAAAAGAAAAAAGGAACTAGCACATATGATGGATATAATATCATTTTTATTGCATATGAAACATTATTATAAAATTCATGTCTTTTTTACACACACAAAATCAAATGGAAATGCTATAAGGTACACCATTTCCAGTAACTCCAGGTTCAGAATATGGTTTCAATAATTCATAAGGATCAGCTGTTGGATCCTCACTTGGCATTTTTTATCTAGAAATTGTTGGCCTATTTGGAAAGTAGCCTACATATGCAATAGAATAGTTAATATTTCAAGAATTTAGGAGGACTTGTATGTATGATGAGAGCCGAGCGGGTGGATATCGAAAACAATCTATCTACCTAGTTTAATTTAAAGGTTTAGAACATATATGCTAGCATCATTTAACTAGTGTAGTAGTCCCACAGAGTAGGGTCTATGAAGAATACAGTGTATGCAGAAGTTAACCCTACCTCAGAAATTGAAGAACGTCTATTTTGTGATAAGACTCTCAGCTCAAGGAAAAACAGTTCAAACCAATACAATATTGAGGACATATATGTAGATATGTGGTGTAAATAATATAAGTAGAAAAAAGGAGTTTTCATTTTGAAGATATTAAGGTAGAGTGGATTGCCCGGTGTATATGATTTAACTTCATACACACTTAAGATCAGTTCAATGCCTGAAGCATCCCACATTCACGTAGGGTTCAAAAAGGGTTGTACCCTAAAGGGCTATAGGGGGAATAATATAGCTAAACAACTTATCCTGACACAAACATCTCAGTCACAAACACGTGACCTATGAGATTTGTTTGTGGATAATAATGGTTGACATAATTTGTTACCCATTGTTTTAGTATGTCCCAAAGTACTAAACCATCATTAGCAAAAGGGTAATCTTCTATTGTTAGTTTCAATCCATGTGGTGCATTTGGATCTTCCTCTGCCAATCCCCTGTATATTTTGCACAAAATAATTTGTTAGTTGAATCAGGGGCGTCAAAAAGTTATACCGTATATATATATATTAGATTCTTAATCTCCCTTGTTGTATCGTATCAATGTACGATACAACATGTCTACATCCTGGCTTTTGATAATTAAGACTCATTTTTTAAAGGTTTCATTTGTAAATACCATATAATTGATTTGATCGTATAAATATTATTTACCCCATTAGTACTACATCAATCTATACTCAAAAATAAAACCTAACAAAGGATTAGTGTCCATCAAAGTTAGCAATAGGATGGTAAATACGCCTATATCTGTAATCAGAGGTCTCAATTTCGATCATTGTGAATGATGGTGTCTTTGATTGGGAACATTTAACCACTAAAATGGGATATCCTGACACAAATTCGAATTAATCTTATCCCAAAGTATACCCCAAACATCGGGTGGAAACAAAAAAAAAAAAAAAGATTAGTGATCAATAAAAGTTGTGGTAGAGTTGTTAGCACCCTTCCATCTTTAACCTCATGTCTCTAATTCTACCCTAGTTGTGAATCGAGTCAATTTAATTAATTGGGAGCGCTTTACCCCTAAAGTGAGACTTTATGACGCAAATTCTAATTACTCGAGTCTTAGAACAGATACCAGACACGGAAAATAGAAGATAAGTGAATTATTACCTGCTACTAAGGTTTTGTGGGAGTGCCTCTTGGTCAAATCTCTATTGGGTATCTGAAATGAGGATGCAACAATCTATATATTGGATGCATTGCACTTGGTTTCCTATTTGTTGCAATAATATATGGCTCTGTACAACAATGAGTTCTTAGCCTGAAAAATTTTGGTACAAAAAAAGAATTAGCCATAAATTTTTCAAAATCAAAATTACTAAGATATCGAGAAATTTAAGGAGTCGGTTAGCAAAGAGTTTAAGTTATATGCATCGTGCATCAGTTTAAGGAATTTATACACCATCAAGTCACATTTCTTTGTTTAAGTTGTAACAGGTAACCTGTCTTATTTTCAAGTAGACTTATCGGTAGATGGCTTGATAGTATAAAAAAAAAGTCTTTACACATACATCGTGATAGAGTACTTTAATGTAAGGAGTCAGTTAGAAAAGAGTTCAAGTTATATCCACTGTCATCATCAAGTGATCACTTCTACGTACTTAGGCATAATGTATAAACATGACCCTTAACTTGGCTTCAACAAACAACTATGTCCTCCAACTTTGAGTGTGCATAAGTAGACACTTAAACTTGTGTAAAATTGAACAAGTAGACACACATGTCCTATATGACATAATACATGTAGTACGCCACGTAGGACACAAAATTGCCATGTAGGGTGTCATATAGGACAAATGTGTTCAATTATTCAATTTTATACAAGTTTAAGTACCTACTTGTGCACACTCAAAGTTAAAGATCATAATTGTCAGCTGACGCCAAGTTAATGGTCATGTTTATTATGTATTATAATAAACCCGATGTCTTAAGAAGACTTATCTGTAAATATCTTTTAGGTGACGTGATAACTTACTAGTGACTAACTAGTTGGTGACAGCCAGAGTCATGAGAAAGAACATGAGCTTTAGCCAATTTCCATTGCCAAGCACTAGTGGCATGCCAAGTTGGACAATAAACTTGCTTCCATTGAGGTTTATCATCTACTGGTGGCCTAGTTAGCTCAATTGCCAAAGGTCTCAATGTGCCATCAGGTGTCAAGAAGAACAAAGTTCTTGATCCATAAAGTACTGTCCCTTTGAGTTTATTCACTTTGTTCACATATGGCAATAACAAATTATGATAATCTAAGATGAACAACTTCTTTTGTTGAACTGCCTGCATTGATTATGTATAAACAAATATCATAAGGGGCGATCTTGAATTTTTGAACCCACTTAACAAAAAATGACATTTGTTGTTCACCGGGAATAATTTAAAGAATGGCAGCCTCAAGAAAGGCCATTCGTGCCAAAAAAAAAAAAGAAGAGTAAACTAATGTCCTGACCAGATATCGTTTGTCTACAAACAAATAAAAAAATATAGATTTTTTCGCAATTGAAAAATAAATAAAAAGAATATGTTTATATATACCTCTTCAACAATCATAAATCCTCCAATTTCTAGTTCAATTAGCTCTTTTGTGATTGTTGATTCAGGAGGTCCATACACCTTAGGGTCTAGCTTGCTCTTCAATGTCCATTCCTCGATTAACGACGGATAAAATTATATTAGTTATGAACAATTTACTAATGAATTAACCATGAAGTTCATAATTAGTTCTATTAGTATATATTTTAGCTCAAATAAATATTTCAATCAATAATTAACGATCTAGCAATACATGAGAACTTTCATACAATTCCTTTTGAAACATAACTTTACTAAATCAATAGAGCTCATATGATACTAAGAATGAACAACACTTGTGAATAATGTTGAAAGTAAAGAAGCTAATAAACATTGTTCAACTGAAATGGGACTGTAAGATAAAATGCTCCAGCTTTAAAGTTGTTTTGTATTTGTTCTTTAATATGGTAAAATTAGGCTATCATATTGTGCTTAATCTACTTATTTTCATGTGATGATCATGGTTACCTATTTGTGTTATTAGTTATTGAATATATCTCTTTCAATTTATTAGATATTTGTGATTGTACAATTGATAATATTTGTGTCTACTACTATTTTATTGATTTCTGGGAAAATGCATAAGTACCCCAAATCTATGCCCGAAATTTCAGAGACACACTTATACTATACGAAGGTCCTATTACCTCCGAACTTATTTTATAAATAATTTTCTACCCATTTTTGGCCTACTTGGCACTATCAACCAGATAACTTGAAAAAATTGTCAACACGCGCTGGGCCCAGAAGATAGTGCCACGTAGGCCGAAAAGGGGTAGAAAATTATTTATAAAATAAGTTTGAGAGGGTAATAAGACCTTAGTATAATATAAGTGTGTCTCTGAAATTTCGGGCATAGGTTGAGGATACTTGTGCATTTTCCCTTGATTTCTCAATAAAATGTAAGATATGCATGCTTCAATTTCTTGGATATGAAAGAAAAATGACACTAGAATGCATAAAAATTAGGTCTGTGCTCTGCACGGGCAATCTCATCAAGTAATAATATAT
>JAJOOJ010017746.1:0-25197 GCA_029582625.1 Solanum boliviense | reverse complement strand
CAGCTATAGTTATTTTTTTATAGCTAGGACAAGGGGAATATGATATGAAGAGATGAAAGAGACTGGTCATGTGATCAGTTGCCCCGGAATCAACCACCCACGTTGGAGAAAGTTTGTTTGAGACATTAGTAATAAAAGAGTAAGAAATACCTGTGAAGGCCAATGAACAACTACCTGTTGAAGCTGAATGTTGCAAATCTCCAATTGAAACTGTAGAGTTATTCTCTATGGTTGCAGAAACATTTTCAGAGACTGGAATATTTGCGGCAGTACCATTTTCAGACATGGTTTGGGCAGATAAAGATAGCAAAATGGGATTTTTCAAGATAGGATGAATAAAATTGGCCAGGAATAAGCCTAAAGCTTTGATACCATGTGGAATAAGATTAGAAACGACACAACACTTTGAGAAGGCCTTTGATAGGTTTGATCTTTTTGATGCAAATTTTAAAACTTATCTATCTAATCATGTTTGTGAAGATGGAAGTATTGTAGATGCGCTTGTATGTGATGATTGGGCGAATGTGAGAAATGTGGTAAAGTTTCTTGAAAAGTTTTATGAGCTTACCATAAAGGTTTCAGGTAGGATATATGTGAGCTTGATGTATACTTGAAATTGTGTTTAACAAGTGACGGTCTTAATTTAAGTACTATGGTTGGGCGTATGATTAAAAAACACTCAAGAGCTATTGGGGTAATCCTGAAAATATGAACCCAATGATTTATATTGCTTCCGTGTTAGATCCTCGTAATAAGTTTGTGTATGCTAGCTTTGGACTTGAAGAGCAATGTGGGGAGGAAATAGGAAAAAAGTAGATAAAGGAGTGAATGTTTATATGAAAGCTTTGTTTGGAGAGTATTTGAAAAAAAAGGTTGAACCCATCCGTGGTCCCCTAAAGTTGGCACTAATTTTTACTTACACCTAAACTAAGATTTGTTCATTTTAAACACCTCATGCCAGGCCTCAATGCGTCATTTTGGCACTTTTTGCTTACATGATATAGTGAGTATGATACACTCGCTGACTGCGCGTGAAAGACTTATTTAGCCACTTTTTAATTATTTTTTCTTCTTCTCCATTTTCCCAGAAGCTTAAACTTCAACCATGGTGAATGAAGATAGCTATAACGAAATGATGAAAAAACGATGGAAAGCATATTAGAAGTTTAGGAATAGACCCATTTCAAGATTTAAATATTTAAAATATTTGATAATTTAATTTCAAATAAAATGTGATTTAGTACAATAGAGGGAGGGAGAGAGAAAGAGAGTGGTGGTTGTGGTCGATCTCCATTTTTTTAAGTGAACAAGGTGGTGATGATATTTTTTCAGATCTGAAAAAATAGAGAAAATAGTGATTGAAAAAGTATATTTAACTCACAAATTATTTTTAAGTAAAGGATTTTAAAAATAAAAAAATAAACCCAAAAAAAAAAGAGCGGCCGTCGGGAGAAATGACCGTCTCCTTCCAAAACTTAAACTTTTTTGGAGAAGACAATCAGCAGGAGTGGCGGGGGTTGAGGTGGGGTTGTTTTTAAAACACTGGATCATACTATCAAATTCAAAAACCATCTATAATTTTTATTTTCAAAAAAATGAAATGTCAAGTTTCTAACAAAAATTCAGTTAATTTCCTTACTAAATTTATAATTTTATTATTCTTCATGAGCAATGTATTCAACCAAAAATATTTTCTTAATAATACTTTCATAACAATAACACTTTGGGCAGGGCATCCCAGTGCACAAAGCATCATCTGTTCACACAATGTTCACACAGCTAAGGACCCCAAGGGATATGATGTACACAACCGATTCTAATGCAAGCATTAGTAGCTGCTTCTACGATTTGAACTCGTGACCTATTCACAGGAAGATAACTTTACCGCGTTACATTAACTTTTTCATGAACTAACATAACTAAAATTAGTTGGTTGATTTTTCCTTAAGGTGGACATCATTGCACCTTGGTATACCTCATTGAAACACGGACAAACCTAAGCAATGTGAAGCGACCAACCCGCACTCACTTTCATTCGGTTCTTAAGTACAACTCGGGCATGCCTTCAATCATATTGAGTGTAACATCAAAACCCTATGAAGCATAAACAACATCAGAGAATTAACCTAAATAGTCGTTCATTCAACCGCTTAAACTAAAAATAGCTGGGTGGATGTATAGTATGTGTATAACCATGTATAATCAGTATGTAATCCATGTATACCGGCTAGAAAAGTAAATAATGAACCCAGCCAACTATTTCTGTAAGGATCCCCAAACATCGGTGGACAACATTTCTTACAAACCTTAACACTAAGCAAGGGCATGTGTAAAAACTCATTTAGTTCATATCAAATCCAAATTCATGCATTTGTCTACAAATAATCTACACCAGCTAAGCAGAATCTGGCATGGTACGTTACCAGAGACTAACTTTCCCCCTTTTCCAGCCTTGAAAAACAGGTACCTCAGTCAACCTCAAAATATCAAGTCAAGCTTACTAGTTTAGAAACATGTAGACTTTACACCGAAATTAACATAGTATTAATTTGTATTTAAAAAAGAAAGAGTTCCACACGGAAGAGTGCAGCAAGGTCGGAAATAAACCCATGTTTTACCTATTTCTTTCTATCTACAGAAGACCAACAACTTGAATCATTCAACAGAAAAGACAAGTCAAATGTTGTTATCTTGCAATTCATCAGAAAATCTAAAGAAGCAACTATACTTACCATGAGAGGATTCAACATCAAGGATTAGGTCAAGTGCATAGTCATAGTATGGAACTTGACCACTCAATCCACAAAGATTAAAATCATCTTGAATGTAGTCATCATCAACCTCACAAAAGAACTCATTCCCACGCAGGTTACAAAACCAAGAAATCCATGATGTGTCATCTCCATCAGAACCACTAACATCAGATTCTTCACTGTCTGATTCAGATTCCTCTGCAACGTACACAACCATGGGCATTTACTCATATCATGTTTGACATGCAAGTAAGAAAGTCGGCACTAAGAAAACAGAAGCATAGGCAAAATAAATGCAGTCATTGCACTAAATGGCTGGTGTCATTAGATTAAGCAAAATATAGCAAAAAATGTTCTGGCTCTTCTTAAGGGGAGTAATGAAAATATAGAGGAAACATGTTCTGGCTTTTCCCAAGAGGAGTAACAAAAATATAGCGGAAACTATCTTACACTTTCCAGTATCTATGGGTAAAATACGCCAACTCTCTGACATAAAGCACCGGAAGATACCACTAATCAAAATTCAAGGTTGATGTAGAAAGAGTAGTGAAAAGAGAGTGGAAATTTGAGTTGGCTTTCCAAGTAACTGTAGGTAGTAAGGAGAAACAAATTGATAAATACTCTTGGTTTCAATTGCTGTGAGATACCAAATGAAAGCATCATTTATAACCACATTACCCCATCACCCTAAACCATAATTGTTAAATGCTGCAGCTGAGTGCTCATTAATAGATCCATCTACAATGAATCCACTTGTCAGGAAGTCCCAAGTAAGCAGATCTAAGAATCCTACAAAAGAAGCAATTGCTAAAAAGACCTACTATCGAAAGTCACAACTTACAACCAACAATGTGACATGCTTACAACCAGAATATTTTGCAAAAAAAAAATGGAGTATAACCCTTTTAGAACCAGGTGATCCCCAACAGCTAATGGTACACAGTTTGAAACTTGTATAATGGGTCCGCCACTCTACCCTTCTCCACTTAAATACAAGTTCTTTGTCTGGGGTTCAAACATGTGATGTGTACCTAACCCACACATCATGCGTCTAAAATCATATAAGATTTTACCTTAAATGGTTTTGAGAATCTAGAACTATCTACAATGTAACTTTAGAAGATACAGAAGGAACCTCGAGCAGAATAGAATGACATTCCAGTAACAGCTTTTCCAGTCATGTTCCCCCTTTGAAACTTGACAGAACTTTTTCCTGATCACATTCTACGTTTTTCTTTTTTGATAAGGTACCATAATCCTGACCACATTCTAGATGCTTTCCGAAGAAAAAGAACATCCTATTACTCCAGTCAAGTTAAACGCATTTTATCAGGATACAAACCACTACTTAAAGAACATAAATCCATGCAAGACGACCCCACTGAGAAGTGCCAAAGGAGATCCTTTACATATCCATACAGATAAATATAAAGTTTAGTGAGTTTTAGAACCAATTTATATGTATAATTTGAACAAGAAAAAGAGAGCCAATTGGATCTCCAAAAAAGTTTTAAAGAAAAAAGAATTAATTGGACAAAATATCAGGCCAAACTTAAAGCCTCAAACTCATCTCCAGCTAAATGAATGATATATGAGAACAATGTAATGCACTGAGAAACAAAAATATTGAATATAGCAATAATGGAAAAGGGGGGCGGGGGGGGAGGGGGGAATTAACATAAAAGATGATCCTTACCATCGGAGCACTTGTTTTTTGTGGTGAGAGTAGATGAAGAGAGAGTGTCACGCTGATGATCCATATGATGATTGGGATGACGCTGATGCAATTTTCCGGTAACAACTGTAGATGTAGAGGGAACAGCTTTTTCCTTCAACGCCCTTGACGTAGACGCTGAAGACTTGTCCAACTGCTTATCTAATGCATCGTTGATTCGCTTCCCTCCAATCATTTCCGATTTGGAAGAACCACCACCACCTCGATCTCTATACATTTCCTTTCCTTCTCTATAACAATAACTATATCTATAACTCTATCAACGAAATGGAGAGAGATCGAGAAGAACTGTGTGTGTTCAGATAGTGAGATGGAGAAACGGAGATAACAAGGGTTTCGTCTAACAGAGATCGGAAGAACTGTGTGTGTTCAAATAGTGAGATGGAGAAACGGAGATAACTAGGGTTTCGTCTAACATTCCAGGGAGAAAGGACACCAGACTTCCTCAGCTTCTAATTTCTCTTTCTTTTTTTTCTTCTTAAATTGAATTTGTGTAATTAGTAGTTAGCGTTGTTCATGGTGAGGTTTGGATCGGTTATTAGTTAAAACTAAAATCAAATCAATTTAAATCGGTTTTTAAATTTCTAAACTCAAACTAAACCAAAAAAAAAAATTGTCGGTTTGGTTTGGTTTGGTTTTTTCTGTTCAAAAGAAATAAGTATGTTGAGAACATATGTATCTCGAGACACAAACATTTAGTACATGAATAATTCACAAATAAGCTATTAGATGAACAAAGTGATTCATCCAATGTACCAATTTTTAGAAACTAAAAAAACTCATTGTTAATAGCATAAAGTTGATTCAATATTCTGGAGATCTCCACATCTTATCAATAGATTTTTCAATAAAATTACACCTTAAAATATTGAGAAATTACTTCTAAAAAGAACTAATATTTCATAGTCAAAACTAATCAATTACCATCTTTTTTAGCTTGAGTTTTAAATAATTCAATGCTACATTAGAAAATTTATAAAGAATAGAGAAAGTGTGATCTTTAAAGTAATGAATATTAAGGGATTTAGACTTAAGGTTTTAATAGTTGGGGTAAAATTTAAGTGTTGGGCTTCAGAAAATAGTAAAATTAAAGATTTAAGTTAATTAAAATTTATCTAAATACTTATATTTTATTGGGATAAGGGTCTAAAAAATACTTCAACTTTGGTCGAATTTGTTGTTGCGATACTGAACTTTCATGAGGACCTATTACCTCCCTAGACTATTTAATACCGTATTTTAAACATATATATTTGCCCACGTGGACATAAAAAATAATGCAAAATTATACATAGTAATGTGTCCACGTGGGCACATATATACCTTTAAAATACACTATTAAATAGTTCATGGGTAAAAAATACGGTACTAAATAGTTTAGGGAGGTAATAGGTCTTTATGAAAGTTTAGTATCGCAACAACAAATTCGACCAAAGTTGGGGTATTTTTCAGACCCTTATCCCTATTTTATTTATAAAGAACTATAAAATTTATATATATAACTTCTTGGTTCGGTTTAGTTATTTTTGCGGTTAACTTTTAGTAAAATCAAAATCAAACCAAATAATATCAGTTTTTCAAAATTTAAAACCGAACCTAACCAAATCAAACCAAATATCAATTTTTTTAATCGATTTGATTCGAATTGCGGTTCGATTTGATTTTTATAACCATAACCATGAACAACCCTATTAGTAGGTATTAATTATTAGTATATTATGTTGACATGTTTATTTGACCCAATGTAATTATAATGTACTCTTCCCTCCGCCTAACTATAATTGTCCACTATATTAAGAATAATTGTCCAACGATATTTGGCCAATTTAGAAATCAAGAGATAATTTACTTTTTGTGTCTATTTTACCCTTGCTATTAAATACTATTTATCATCTAACACATTTATTAAAGCATTAAATTTAATAAATTCAAATGATAATATAGTAATATTACCCCTATTATTTATCGTTTCTTAAGAGTTGTGTCAAGTCAATAGTGGACAACTATTGTTAGACAGAGTGAGTATTAAAATTTAAATAAAAATAGAAATTAATTATTTAAAATTTATATTAGACAAATAAGTAACTTTATAAATGATACTAAATTAAATATTTAAGATATATATTGTCTTTTGAAAATATATTATTGATAAACATATGTTCTTAATTAATATTATGAAGAAAACAATTTATTTATATTTTTCAAATTAGTATATTTCAATTGAACTAACCATAAAAATTAAAAGCACAAGATTTCTATGAATATTATGAAATGCATGTTTGACAAAAAGATTTATATTATAAATAAAATGTCATAAATTACCAATTTTGACAAAAAAAATAATAATGTAGCAAGTCTAACTAAAAAAATAAATGACTTGCAATGTGAAATCTCAAGTCAATACTACTAAAACAAATGAAACTAGAAATATAACATAAGTTCTAAATTCAAAACAAAAAATTCAACGTAATACGCTTATATCAAATTTTGACATAACATACATAAATATGATTTAAAAGACAAGAAAAACGTAAGTCTATAACTTTACTCAATAATGAATTGTACTTTTAATTTAAAAATTACAATACAAACAAAACTATGCTAATGAAAAAAAAATATGACGTTAAATATAGACCATACAAAAAAATTCATGGAATTGCATGAAGTAAAGGTTGAGAGTGAGAAGAGAATGAGAAGAAAATGAAATATAAATAATATAAAATAAAAAAATATTTTTTTAAAGTTCTTTAGAATAATTAAAATAAAAACATGACTTAAAACAATAGAAATAAAAATAAATCAAATTGAAAAAATAAAAAGAAGAAATTAAAAAGTAATCATCTTGTAATTACATCATCTAATAATCAGCAATATTCACAACCCCTCCTTGAGAATTGAAAAGTATAATTACTCCCTGCTAATTACACCTAATTACTTTTACATGGTCAACCAAACACCTCAGACAATGTAATTACACTCAATTTCACCAAATCTAATTATCAGTGTGGCTTTCCAAATAGGTCCTATATCGATTTCTTTTTTGTCTTCTACTTTTCTTTTCACTAGAGTTTTACTAACCAAATCAAAATATTATGTGTATTTGTGACAAATATAAAGATAGTATATGTTATGCAATTATTATAAGGTGAAAATTATTTGTATTTTTGAATTTTATTTTGGTTCCCCCCTCCCCCCTTTTTAGCCCCCTACACTATGTCTTGGACTATTCTAAGTGGGGTTAAGGGATTTAATCGACTTGAATCTCCCTATTCACGCCATTTACTCCGAATTTCAAAATCAGTGCTCTTAAGTTCTCTCAAAAAAGAAATTAGATTTCTTCATCTCCAAGCCTCAATTCAAGAATTCAAGCTAATATCTTTACTTCAGGTATGTGAGATTTCATCAATGAATATCTCTTCACTCATTGAGTTCCAATGAAACCTTAACTCTTTAGTCTATAATTTTTTATAAAACCTAAGGTTCTATGATTAGCATGTATTTTCAATGAAGTTTAGTTTTTCTTCGTGAATAGCCTGATCACTTGCATGATTTTACTTAAAACTTTGTATTTTTAGATGTATTATCATGAACCCACAGAGTATAAAAAATCTAATCTCTAAGATTTACGTTCTAGATTATTAGACTTCATTACTTAAAAAGTTTTCAGATAAAGTGTCTCACATATATAATCAGTATATATATCATTTAGGTCACGATCACTATGACTTCTAATTAGCTCAATAGTATGTGTTGGTGAGTCTTCATCTTTCGAGGATGATCTTATTATTTTATTCAATATTACTATTTCAGTTTTAGACATTCTAAGTTAGCTTGTGGTTTGTCCTAGAAACTCACCTTAGTAGAGGCATTTAGACAATTAGTTTTTCTTAAGCTTATGTTTACTCAAATATTTTTCTATTTGATTTTAATAGACTATTTCAATTTTAGCTTCTGCATTAGTATTTCAACTATCTTTAGTGATTTCTTTTGTATATTTTAGTGTCATGCCGGACCGTGAGGTTAGCTTGGGATCACTCGTGGATCTAAGCATCGTGTTACAACTAAGGGTAGTTTCGAGTCGTGACACCAATGGTCCGCCGATGTGGACATCATAGTTTTAATGGGTTCCTTCCTTATTTATTCAAGGTACAAGAACCATTTTCCTCCATTTATAAGCTCGCCTAAAGTTGAAATTGCTCATTTCTTCATCACTCTATTTGATTTCAAGGTAATTCTTTTCCTCCCCACTTGTTATTGTTTTTTCGAGCTTCGTTTGCTCGACTAATCCTTGTTTTGCGCATTAATTTCTTGATTTATAATTTTGGACCATTTGATGTCCGGATTGATCCCCATCTTAGCCCAACTTTGGGGACATGTGATCCTCACATCGAGAGGAACATAATGACAAAGTTGCATTTCATTTCGTTGTTGAACTTCGAGGATCAAATTTGGACCCAATTTAATCTTGTATTGACATGTATATTCTATTTTTGATAGAATGGTAGCATTTTGAAGCTCTTTGGAAGAAAAACTCATGAATAAAGGTTTGAGTGCAGTTTCGACCTTGAGGTAGCTTACAATTTCTTTCTTTTTAGACTTGGCTTAGTTACATTCTAGATAAATTGAGTAGCATTGATCATTAGGAAGGTTTTTAGATGAGATTCTAGGTCTTTCTGATCCTTCGACTCTTTTTGGCCATTTTTGGGTTGCTAGCTTAGCCCTTTTTTTAGTCGTGAAGCCTTAGATTAGGGTTAACATTAATCTTGGTTGATGTTATAGGATCCTTAGACTGCTTCTAGGTGATTTTTTGTATTTTAAAGATCCTTGAAGGGGTGAGAGGGTGAGCAACACCCTAGGTCTTATCATAAATAAAAACAACAAAGGTACAAGAAGGGGGACATAAACCTTACCTCCGAACCTATGATGGTTCATAAGTCGATTAGCTTACTAAGGCCAGCTCACTCATCCCAATACTATAAAAGGAAACCTAGTATGTAAGCACCTGTGAAAGGACACCTCTTAATACAAAAATACTAGGAATGAGTAAATAAGGGAGACTATCCCATTACAATGAGAAAAAAAATATGGATATCATCACAAAAGCTATGACTAATAAAAGAAAAGGCCTAGGTGAAGATAATAGTAACACCAATAATTACCCATGTGAGTACTTGAATTGAAACTTAAATTTATGCGCATTGGTTGGTTTGGTATGATTGTGTACCTTGTTTGGTTATTTTCGAGCTATTAGTGAGATATTATTGTGATTGTGGGCCTGAGGCCTTGGACTGGTTGGAACTTTAGGTTAGTTCGACTGTACTATGACGGGTGTGTTACCGGTTGTTGTATGGTGTGATTGTATTTTTGATTGAATTTACCATGTTTGGTGTGCCTTTATACTCACAGTATCTGTATTGGGCCTGATTTGAACTAGGAATGAGAGAATTATGCATGTGTGACTCTTAAACAATTTTTGTTACCATTTGTTTTTGTTTTGGGCTCCGAGAGGGCGTATTACTTATTTTACTCTAGGAAAACTTGAATTTTGAAGAACGCACATCATTTCCTAAGGTCTTAGCTTTTTAAAAGGAAAAATTTACTTTAATTAGTTTGTTTTACTTTCTAGGTTTGAATACCTTGAGAATAGTACTACTGAAATAAGATTTTTGGACACTAAAAAGGAGTTTGGTTTTCGAACATGTAAATTGTTGTGGCTTTTTCCAAAGATAAGCTCGAGGAAGCACTTTATGTGGCCTGGAGGATTTATTTGGGTTTTCTTTTATATTGTTAAGCTCGAGGAAACATTCCAGGCATCCTGGGGGAACTATTCTACATTATATTTCTTGCATTACATCTGTTGTTGAGCTTAAGAAAGCATTCTAGGTGGCTCGAGGGATTTTGTCGGGCTTTTACTTTTATGCATTGGCTATACGTGCATTGCACCACCTTGCATTATGACAACGCTCAAATTACCTTCGAAACAAGTTCAAAGATTAAGCAGTCTTCGTTTATAAAAATATCCAACTAATAGTCATGCTCAAATCCCACGTGGATCAATTGTCGGCAATCGAAATGACAAAGGATAGATAGATACGAGTTTGAATCTAAACACACAATTTTAAAAAAACTATCAAATCAAAAGCGACTTTTCTAAATAAACAAGAGATTTGGACAAAGACAATATCAAGCAAGGGATAATCGGGATTTAGGAAATTCGAAAGTAAACACTCATATAATGTTCCATTGTCATCTCAACACATGTAATTCAATCAAAGGTAGGCTAGATCATCATAAATTAACACTTACCTCTTTTTGGTCTCAAAGTGCTTTATAGTGAAATCTCTTTTCGGTCTCAATTATATTCAACAATAATACACTCCAATACCGTAATCTAAACTCCTATTTCAAGTCTAGCAGTCAACAAAGTAAACCTAAATTATCTCCTTTTGGCTCATATTTAGGAATCAAAGCCAAACATAATTATTAATCTAATTCTCCACTTCATAGATTCTCTTTCAAGCTACCCATGAAGATCGGAAGCTAGATTTAAGCGTGCACTCTCAAATCATGATCAAAGCATGAAAATTAGATTAAACCTAGTCATGAAAGCATGGAATCACATACAAAAACATTAGAATGAGCAATCAAGACCCAAATGAATTGCCAATTTCGAGCACAAAACCCCAATCTCAATTAGCAATCACACCCATAGTTCTAGCAACGAAGAGCAAGGAAATAAAAAAAGGGAATAAGAATTTTAACTAACTAGAACACAATCTTCAAATCCACAACTGAATTGTAAGGAAACTTGCCTTCAAATCTTTGCCCAATTTGAAATATGCAAGCTTTTCTCTCTAAGTCTAAGCTAAAAGATTATTTTTTTTCTCTAGGATTGTTGCATCCTCTAAACAATGACAGCTGGTTAGTGTAAAAAAGGTTTTTAGGATCAATTTGGTGAAATTTCCAATCTATTCAGGTGCCAGACATTTTACCCTTTGCGGTCACGACAACCAACTCATGCAGTCGCGATGAGTTGTATTGCTGGGTCACGCGATTGCGACCTCTGACCACACGATCGCGAAATCTAAATTTCTTGTGCAACATGATTATGACCTCTACTTCACGCGGCCGCGATGAGTAAACTTCTGTCGGTTCAAGTTTCTTCCAACTAACCTCTTCTTGCTTCAATTCCACTTGGTTTCTTCAAACATCTTCTAAATAAACTCTCCATTTCATTTTCCTGCAAATATGAAGAAAACCACATTAAAAGCATCAATTCTAAATCAAAGCAAGCCAAAATGACTATGAAAACAACCTCAAATGAGTGGAATCCATCACTCATCAACACCCCAACTTAAAAACTTTGCTTGTCCTTAAGTAATGAAAATAAAAAACATAAGAGGCTCTCATATCAGTACACACCACAAATAAATTTCACTTTTTTTCAATCAAGCACAAAGAAAATAACTTTGGTTGGTACTAACAAATAGTCCACATGCAAAATTTTCACAAACTAACTCCCTCATTTTTGTAGCACATTTTCAAGAACCAAGAATCGTTAAGTGACAATAACTCAAACTCAAGAAGTGGCTCAACTCATTAGCTCGTTTTCATGATCACTTGACTCAATTAGGAACTTTCAAAATCACTGATTTATCAACTTACATGCCCTCATGGTAACGCTCAACTACACTTCATTCAATTCTAAGTGTAGGTGGTCGCTAACAAGTTTGACAATAACTCAAACTCAAGAAGTGGCTCAACTCATTAGCTCGTTTTCATGATCACTTGACTCAATTAGGAACTTTCAAAATCACTGCTTTATCAACTTACATGCTCTCATGGTAACGCTTAACTACACTTCATTCAATTCTAAGTGTAGGTGGTCGCTAACAAATATAAACCCAACTAAGAGTTGGGGTCGATCCCACAGGGACTGATACAATAAAGAATTCAATTAAGAAGTAAAATTGTGTCCTAATTGTTTGTAGAGGTAGAAGTTTTTCAACATCAAAGTAAATCACAAAGTTTTGACAGTTAATATCAAATGGGGGGATTTAGGTAACCAATTTGTAACTACTAAAAATCGGAAGTAAACAACTAGAGAAAGTTTATTGGGAGTGTGATAAGTTGAATGCTAATTTCGCGTAATGGGTGATTACGAGTTACTCAAAGATGTTGAATCTCGATGGTTAGGCTAGGTTTTAAGTGCAATAGTCATTTCTTAATCAACTATTGCAATTCAAGTGAGTTCTTTCGAACCTCAAAAACACAATTGAACAACCCATTTCCTTAATCAATCCACTTTTCCAAGATAGATATGCAAGATTGCAATCAAACCCATGTTCTCAAGCTAGATTTGTAACAATGAAATCAATACAATCATCAAATAATAATTCGACTCTAATACTTCTTTCTCAAGAAAGTATCAAGTGCTAAGCTAGAATTGCATTTGCAACTACAATTCCTCAATTAAAACATGAACAATTAATTGAACCCACTTCAAAACAACAATGAAATCAGTAAATAACAACACCCATTAGCTAATTAACGCATTCAACTACATAATCACACCCCAAGAATTGCGGTTTTAGCCAAACATAGTAAAGAACGAGAAATACTTAGCAACGAAGTTTTCCATCAGAATTGACAACAATCCGTATCCCCAAATGCTGGAAATTAGGCTAAAAATCTCACAACCCTTAAATCTCTACTCCAACATGTAAAAACAATGTCCTAGAATGTAAAAACTCAAAAACCCAGAAGTGAACAATGTGGGAACTCCTTCTCTTCTTTTCAAAATTACATTTATACGTTCCAAGAATTTCAGCACGGAGTCAACTCGGTGAAGTAAGTCGGGATTCGCCGAGCTGGTCGGCGATGCATCGAGTGCTCTTCTTCTTACCTTTTTGGCGTATCTTCTTACCAAATCGTTCTGTAACTTTCGGCAAAGTGGGTCGAATTCTCTGAACTGATCGGCCATACGCCAAGTTCTCCTCTTCCCGCCTTCTTGGCGTGGCTTTTCACCACCTCTTTTTGTAACATTTGGCGCGTCGCCAAATCATTTGTTTGACCGCCAAGTTGGTTTTGTCCATGGGCTGACATGCTGGATCTTTAGGCTAGCTGAAGGTCCACTCGGTGACTCGCCGAGTGGCTTTGGCAAGTACCAACTTTGATTTCTTTCAACTTTTTCAGCTTTTTCACTCCTATTTGCATCGTAATGTCCTTGCCTTACTCTTTTGCCTTCATTGCTGCATATTAACATTATAACATCAATTATGAGCATAAAATAGGCATTGAGGTCACTAAATCCCTGAATATTAAGCCCTAAATAAGTCGAATCCCTGACTCAATCCTCACAAGGAAAGAAATGTCCCAACACACTCACAAAGTATTTACAAGACACAGGACAAAGAGTCAAACACTCACACTCACAATAGAATATCCCATGAACACAAATTAAAATAAAACAAACCAATACAACATAATATAGCACAAACCCCGACAAGGGCAAATAAGCCATCAAGTACAAGAAACAAAATAAAACAAACCAACACAACATAATATAACACAAACCCCGACAAGGGCACACCATCCACAAATTAAAATAAAACAAGCCCAACAAGGGCATAGTCAAATGCAAAACCAATCTAAAATAAGCACGACAAGAGAGGCACTTCCAACTGAAAATGTAATTGTGTCCTCACAATACCACAATAAAAAAGAGAATATGAGGGACTCCTTGCAAAGATCATCACTTATCCAATGAGCTATCAGGATTTGCAAGGACATCATCATCAGCCTTATCACCCGAGCCATAGAATTTCTGGAGTGCACTCATCATCTTGTTCAAAAATCTGCTCTTCTTCTTTTAATGTTTCTTCATTTTTTTCTACATCCTCCCCATTTTTTCCATTCTATTTTTGAAAACTTTTTGATCTTGCACTAGAGTGGAAAGGGTAGAAGTAGCACTATCCAAGTTAACTCCTGAATCTGCAAGTGAATTCGAGTATCCAAAACCTACATCTGTCTTGATAAGTGGACTAGTGTCGGTGGTCCCTTCCATAACATCTCAGCTAGAGGAGGGGTAGAGTCTAAACCAGGTGAAACAATGTCCTTAGTGAATGTGCCAAATGCTAGATCTTGCACATCAATATTCCTTTTCTTCATTACTTACCTTAAACCCTTTTTTTTAGTGAATGTATAGGGCCGTCAGGACTTCTCATGTGGCTCCACCTAATCTATCAATCATAGATAAGTAATCAAAGAAGGGTAAGAGAAACTCTTTGAACATTCCAAGACAACTTCTTGAATGTGTTGTACGATAAACTGCCCAATAATAATAATAGGAATCCTCTCTATGATGGCACAAATCAAAAGTGCTCTATTAAGAGACACATCAGTTTCATTCCTCGAAGGAATCACCCTACTATAGATGATGGAAATCCAAGTCTTGGCTTCAACTGTGAACTCTGAGGAGTCGATTTGGTGGTTATTCTCAATCCATTTAGATCTATGGTCACCATGCAAGTGTGTCACAAGGAACTTTTGGCCCATGTCTCTTGCTTATGCCTTATGAACATCATTATCAACATCAGAAAGGCCATAATAAGCATTGATCCTCACAAGATCAAAACGAACTTGCTTTCCCTGGTCTGTGACTACCAAGTCACCGAAGAAGTTGGTTTTGGCGACATTATCATAGAACTTTCGCACCTCCATGTAATTATCCTTGATAGGCTTCTCTTTGAAACACAACCACCGACTAGCCTCAATTAGCGTGTAGAAATTGGCATGCGCTCTTGAAGATTTTTCAAGAGAAGACCCCTCTCCTTTGTGATATTTTTTGTGAAGAGGCGATCATGCAACTAGTGGCATTTGGCAGACACAAATCGCTCTTGATCATAGATTTCATTACCCAAAACATTTTCTTGCATTTTTTCCTCAACTTGGTTGACATTGTCAACCATGCTTTTGCAAATAAAGTACCTATACAAGATGCAAACATGTCAAATAAATTTAAAGGCACGTAAAGCAATGTATTATCAAGAAATTATGCCAAAGAAGTGAGTGAAAAGGAAATCAGGCAAAAAGGGGTAAAGCTATTGTTTTTAGCATAAAATTCGGCCAGGCAGACGATTTAACACAATTGCAAGATGGACCTATGAGATCGTGAGACTCACTTTCACCCTCTCCGCTTTCTTTTCTTGAAAAGTTTCAAGTCATCACGATCGCATGATTAGACATTGCGATTGCAAAATTTCAAAATTTAATACATTGCGATCGCGGGATGAGACATCGCGATCGCATAGAATAATTCAACCCAGAAAATTAAACTTCACTTTGACATTTCATCTAACAGGTTGTGAGCAACCTTTTCTCATGCCTTTTTCACACGAAATTCAACACCCCAACACCAAAATTTTAAGTTTACACTTAGGATGCAACATTAAACAACACCCAACACAAAAAGTCAGTTTTTCAATCACAAATCATGATCACAATGTAGGGTGAGAATCAACCCCTTTTCAAACTACTTACCAATTTCAAAACTAATCAAGAGAAAGAGAAAGATCATACCTTAAGTGAGGAGCAAAAACTTGAAGGGAATTCTTGCAACAAAATGACCTAAGGAATTGATTTTATAGGGGGAGAAGTTATTTGGCACAATGAACCTGATTTAAAACTGCATCATTTTTAAATTCACGCAAGTCATCGCGTCGTGACCCTGCTCCTCGAGATCGCGACAAGAATTTGCTTTACCTTTCGCGAATGCGACACCAGTCACTCGCGATCGCAGACTTGAGGTTTTAACGCATCACAATCGCGGCCAAAGGCTTTTGCGATCACGATGAGTAACTTGGTGCTAGACTTGCTTAAGTTACTGTCCATTCGGGTGATGAAAGCGCAAAAAAGGTGATCCGCCTAATTTCTTAGGAGCTCTTGGGTGTCCAAAAATGTTCCAAATCCTATTTTTGAAGGTGTTTTCACCCCAAACTTCAATCCCAATCAATTTTATGCATTCAAACTTGTTCAAAACACCACTATGAACTTTGAAATTATGAGGGTTAGTCAAAAACATAAATAAACTCTAATTTATAATTCAAAAAACTTGCAATTAAACTTATTTTGATACCAATGGGTTGCCTCCGATCAAGCTCACAATTTAATGTCGCGAAACAACGCCAGGTACATCACCCTTTGTGTTTCCACTTCGAGGCAATGAACCTTCTCCCCAACTTTATATCATTTTTACACTAAGGAGCGTGGGGAGTGCATTAGAGCATCAAACATTTCACTTGATCCCTCCACTTTGAAGACTTGAATTTCTTACCCAATTTTGCATCATTCTTGCGTTTTGGATCTTTGGGAAAGATTGAGAGAGTCACTAGGCCACTTGAAAATGCTTTTCATGATTATTGGCCCTCAATTGAGTGACATTCTTGATTCCCCATGAACTAGTGTTTCCATTTATGATCTTTTTTGTTTTTTCTTGCAACTTTAGTATCATGTCATTTACTCCAACTTCATGGATTGTTATTGGTTTGGGTTGGTTGCACACGCTCAAGATATCTTCTATATCCACCTTAATCCCCTCTTGTGTTCTCGTATCGACTTTCAACATCTCAAACTTTAGTTGAACTGTCTCATGTTCGACGTAATCAACTGACACTATTTTGGTTCAAGTGCTAAATGATCGCGTGTAGTGATATAACCCAACCAAGGGTTGGGATCGTTCCCACAGGGAGTGGTTTTTAGAATTAGTAGAAAAATAAAATCAAGTTCTAATTAGTCATAGCTATAAATATTAATGAATAAAAACAAACTAAATCTAAGGAGTGACGCAAGCGTCAATTATCAATGGGGGTTTGTATTAATTAACAACTAAAAAAACAAAGTAAAAATATAAAGAAACGAGATATGGAGAAGGGATTCTTGGGATGTGATAGGAATACGGGTTAACTAGACTATCGGGTACATACTTTTGATAGTAAATTGTTGATTTGTGACTAGGCTAGACTATAGTGGGGCTAAATTCTCTCTCGAGCAACTTACCCTGAATCAACTCGATTTCTCTCGAACGCCGAGTTGCCGCATTAAGCACATCCTCCGCCTTAGCCCATTCACTCTCTCGAGCTGAATGTGTGGTAGAAGGACTAGGATTCACTCTCTCAAGCTGACCCTATTGCGACCCAATACCATCGTTTATCAATTTAGTAGTCTTAGTTTTACGACCTCTCTCTCGAGCAAGCCAGAAACACTAAGATGAAATCGTATTTGCAACTATAATCCCATTAAGTTCATACACAACTACTAAACGAAATCACATTTAAACAACAAATAAACCATCAACAAGCAAGACCCAACAGATAATTTAACCCATATTCACAAAACCACACCCCAAGAATTGGGGTTTTAGCTAGACATATAAAAGAGATAAAAATTTATACCAATATCAGTTTCCATCAACTGGGTATGAAGAATTAAGTCTTAAAACATGTCAAGGGTGAAGAATATTCGAGAACCACGTCTAATTTCTTGGAGTTTAAACCATTTGTATCTTCAAGGTCTTAGAACAAAGTTTCCAAAACCCTCTAAAACTTAAACTCTCTCAAAACTGTAAAAAGTTCGAATAATAGAAGTGATATGATATAATATGTTTAAATAAGTATTTATAGTGTTTGAAAATTTGTGCTGCGGAGGACCATTCAGCGCAGTTAGTCGGGATTGCCGATACGCTCGGCGATCCGCCTTTTGGTCGATTTCATCGCCTTCCTGCTTTAGCCTTCAACCTCTTTGCATTTTGAGTTGTTGGGCGATATGGTACTGCTTCGAGGAACTGATCGGTGACACACCAACTGCTCCATTTCATCGCTAACTTGACCTTTTCTTTCAAGGCTCAGCACACTGGAACAAAAGACAATCTCCAGGCCCATCGGCGACTCGCCAATTGGGATCAGAGATCTTCTGGCCTTCATTTCTTCGTTCTTTTCAGCCGCCTTGTTCCTTCTTGCCAAGTAGTGTCCATGCTTTCCCTCAAACTCTAAATATCTGAAACTTAAGGATTTTCATTAGATATTGAGACAAAATATGCGTTTGAGGACACTAATTCTATCAAAATATAGCCCTAAATGAGTCCAAATTGTGGACCCATCAATACCCCTAACTTAAACTTTTGCTTGTCCTCAAGTAAAACTCAAGTTCGGTAGTCCATAAAGAATGTCTCAAACAGTGCTACACAAGACTCAACCATGAATGTACACAACAAGAATCAACTTACTCATGCAAGAATCAATTGTATACTCACAGACTTTGTGACACACCATTATCAAAGATTCTCAAGCTTACTATACTTGCTTCAAATGCAAGTTCAAGCTCAACAAAGGTATTCGAATGCCCTCACACAAAGAATGATTCCATATTCACACATAATGGTTTAATCATTTAAATTCTGGAATCAAATGCAACACTCACTCTCACAAAGAAGAACACAATGCATGCTTTCACCCATAGGTTTACCCGTATTTCCCAATCAACAATTGTTCTCAAGATCAAAAAGGTTTTTTCAAGGCTTGTAATGGGGCAGAGTGCAAAGGTATGGTTATTTATGCTTAGTGACTTTCATCCTCGTGAAATGTGGTGCTTTCAACACTCCCTTTCCTCTTCTTTCATCAATTTCTTTAGTGCTCATAAGTCATCCCATTATTCACTTTCCATGGATTCCTTAGGAACCCCATTTCTTTTGTACTTTATTCCACAACTTTTTCATTCTTTTCTTTCTTTCTTTTTTTGTATGGAGGGATTCCATTTTTTCAACACCATGGGTTAAAGGTTCTTGCACTTCTCGACTTGCCTTTTCTTTTCACCATACCCCCAACTTAGGTTTTTGGCCTAAGTTGGCTATTCAATCAACCACGAATCACGAGGATTATAGGTAGCGGATTAAGAAAGGTCATGTTTTCATCAAGTTTCTTCCAAAGAAAGGTAAGGCTCAAGGGTGTTCAAAAGAGGTTCACACACTCACAAGGTAGGACACAAAAGAGGTATATGTCAAATTGGCTCACACTCTTCGAAGTTACCTAAGATCATATCAAGAGATAGCCTTACTTACTCGACTGGACCAATGGGGCAAATTCTACGTGTTATCATGCATGGTTCACAGTAAGCTCATCACACAAGGCATAGACACCAAAGTCAAACAAGACTCCACACTTTCACTAGTGTGCAACGTTCATCACAAGAGAATCAATTTGATAATTGGCTAGTCACACCGAGATGCAAAGAGTTCACATATTGACTATGTAACTTCAATTGGTCTCATCGTAGCCGTAAATTCATGTTCGTTCGATTATGAGCACTATTTGAGTCATCAATATTGATCAAAACCGATACTCAAATTTGCTAAAGAATAGCAACATTCCACACGTACAAGATGTGGTGAAAATTTTAAAATTTTTCGAAAGGGTGAAAATCATTTAAAATTTAAAATAAAAGGAGCCACAAGCTCAAACATCCACAAGAAGCAATGTAAAACACAACATTATGACTCACATACCAACAAGAATATAGCACACAAAGGTGGGCCACACCCCACCACAAATAAAATAACATTTGTTCTCAAATGCAACTAACATAATATCCAGAATTTAAAATGAAGAAAGACAGAGAGGGAGGTAAAGAGGGGATCCTATCTAAGCAGTCGCTCCATCTGTCTGTGTGTCAGTGCTCGGGGTATCAGTTTGGCCTATACATTGGGTCACACCAGAAGGACCACCTTCACTAGAGCAACAAAATGAGTGTTTGCCATGGAACCCTATACAACCGCATCTATCCTAATTGCTTCAGTCTCTGTCAGGTCCTCATCTGCAGCATCCACAGTTTCCTCGAGCATTTCCTCGTCTGTCTCTGTCTCTGACTCAGGCTCAGCTGTCTGCTTAACTCTATACTCATTTCTGGTAGTGGCAAGAGGCATTTCTAGCACATCTGGGATCTAGACCATGGACATATTGGTGGCCTTCAACTGATCCATATAAGTCCTCAGAGCAGTAATAGCGGCCTTTAATGTTGTCACCACATCTGTGGCCCCTTGGTCACGCTCACACACCACTATTCTAGTCTCAAGGGTGTCAATGGTTGCTCTCATCGGTGTCACAACATTAGGCAGGGCAATCTGAATCATGCCTGGAATGGAGGTTTCTAGGTTGGCAGCCCGACGATCAGCAGACTGGGCAAGCTGTCCCATCTTGATCAAGGATGCCTGAGTGATCGGTGCACGAGATGTAACGACGGCAGTAACGCGGCAACAGAAGAACCTGAAGTGTTAGCAACAGTGGAATTAGATGTACCTGAAGGCCCAGGGGCCGAAGTAGGCAAAAATGCCTCTGCAGGTATGGATTTAGTGGCGGTAGCTTCTTTCTGCTTCTTCTTCGCCTGATCCTTAAGATATTCAGCTTCGATTCTCCGGATATCAATAGAGGATGTGGGCATCACTTCCACATATTTCTTGGCATCTCGAGGTACCCAAGCTCGTTTGCACAATTCTGTGATCAATATTGGGAATGAAAGTGAGGTTTGGCGCTGCCTTGCACGCATAAGTATCTCTGAAGCAACTATTGTGCCCAAGTTTATACGAGTTTCCTCTATGATGCAACCCAGGCAGGCTGCCTTAGCAAGGCGAAGAACCGACTCATTCTGGGATGGGATAATTGTGCTGCTGATAAAACCGAATTAGAATCTTGCGGTAATGTTTATTTTTTTCTTTTCAATCGGCGCTCCTTCATTCAACCACTTCGGAGAATCATCTGAAATAAGTGGGGCTAACCACTCTTTCATCTTATACAGCTTCTTTGTTCTGATCAAGTGTAGGCAGTGATCCCTAATATTCGTTGACATGCCCAAGACTGTGTTGATCGCCTCACTATCACACTTCATCCTCCGGCCTCTAACAACCACGTAGTCAACTTCTTTGAAAGCTGCTGCTAGCTGTTTTTTTTGGGATATTAATGCATTGTATGCACTGTAGAACTCTTTTACTCAGTTTGGAATAGAAGGGCCACGGGGTTTGGTGAAGATTTGGAACTTGTGGTGTTTCAGGCAATCCATTATTTTCGGGTACCTGTCGATCACTCTGTCTGTAGACAGACGTTTCTCTTCAAGAATTGTCCTCAGCCCTTCAGTCTTTAATTTGTTCATTGACTTGGGAGGAGGCCCCTGTATTGGTGGTGTAGGCACTATTGCCTGCTCTGGAACTATAGGAGGAGAGGTGGTCGCCTGAGGGGTTCTGATCCTAGATGGATCATTCAATTTTTTAGAGCGTAGTTCTGCCCTACGTGCTACTACCAGTTTATCATCATCTGACTTCATTGTTTGGGGTTCCTGCTGCTCACCCTCACTCTCCGAGGTGGTAAGGTAAGTATCATGGATGCCCTCACTGTCAGAGCTCGCCTCTGGTGATGCAGGTGTTTTTTCTTTACCTTTTCCTTTTTCACCAATCGTGGAAAGTTTCTTAGTTTTGCCCTCAGAGCTGCATTCTCTTTCATTGTAACTCCTTTTGCTTTCCCTTGCCGTGGCAGGTTTCTTCCAGCAAATTTAGATCTAGCCAGTTCTACAAAATATCGGGAAGGAGTTAGAAAACTGTCAGCTAAAATCGCAGAAAAGGAAGTTCAGGAAAACTTGCTAACACTATCGGCGAGTCGCCTTATTGCTTAGGCGAACTCGATTGAGCTCGCAAAAAGGATTAGCTAGAGAAGTTCAGACAAGTTGGCGATGGGATGATTATTTGGCGGGTCGCTGATGGTATTCGGCGAGCAAGAGTTAGTTCGCCGAAAGTTACAGTGCAAAATGAGTTCAAGGATATAGACTAAGGGCGATCAAGAAAAATATTTTAGCGAGTCGCCGAACACCTTTTGCAACTTTAGGCTTCTCGCCGAAAGTTACAGAGCCAAACAACAAGTAGAGCATGAACTTAAAGGCGAGATGGAGACATTAGGCGAACCGCCGTGTGATTCGGCGAGCTCAATCCAGTTCGCCAAATGACTGACCGTGCCTAATCTCAATCCATATTCTTGAAGTCAACCCCGCAACCCCCAAAATAAAATTTTAAGTGTGCACAACTCAAATATGCAGCAGAACCCATAACACCCAATGCCTCGAGGTACTTAGACTTCTACCGATTCAAAATCAACAACAAGTAAGCATAACCCTATGAACTCTTTTTCATTTTACGCACAAATTAGCAAGATTTCAACAGTAGTACACTACGGGCAAGATACTCAAATTATAGCAGGCAAACAAACATCCTGATACTACCAAAGAGGCCTAGCACACTTCAACAGGATAAAATCACTTGAATAAGAGCATAAATACCAAAAGTAAATACAGGGTTTGAAAAACAAACCTTTTCGGCAGATAAAATCAAAACTGTGATGCTAGGCGGCAAATTAATCCAGATCCAGACACCAATTAATCAACTAAAATACTTGTAAGATGCAAAAATTTTGGAAATATTAAGTAGGTGCGATTTTGCGAAGGTCAAGAGTGAGGGGAAATGAAAGGATTGATAGTTTAAACCTTTGGCTTTATAAACCTATCCAGATGTCGCCCATTCGGCGTCATTAGTCGAATTCACTAAACTACTTGGAGGCACGCCTAACATTCACTTACCTTGCCGAATTGCATGGACTTCCAATTAAACTGGGATTCAAATCGGCGGACTAATTGGCAATTTCCTACCAGATCAGTGATCTGCCAATAATTTGATGAGTTCACCGAGTTTTACAGAGTCCAAGTTGAATTTTCCTTGAATCCAATGGCGGGTCGGGTCAAGGTCGCAGACACCTTCGGCGATTCGTCGACTAGGCCTTTATCTCGCCAATTCTTGTATTTTTTCAAATAATTTCCTCACTTTGTCCTGCACATTTAACACACCATTATTCTAAAATAACACAAAATTATAAAACCTTGGTATGCCTCCGAAGAAGCGCCTTAGTTATAGTTGTGGCACGACTTCCCCACTTAATTTTGATTTGTGGAGACGAGACAACACATGACCCATTTGGGTTTCTACAACTGAATGGATATGAAATGAGAAGCAATTATCTCATTCAGCATTAAAACATTCTCTTTTATCTCATTTAACGCCTTGTCGTGACTTTAGACCTTGTGAAGAATGAGTGAGAGCATCTCTGCTATTTGTCCACCCTCATTTACATTAGGCTTCATGCGCTCTTGATGGGGACTGTACCGGTCTTTATTTTTGTCCAGCGCTTCCAATTCCATGATCTTTTTGGTCACTAGATCCAACTGGGTCAACAGTGTGGCCAAAATATGTTCCTTCTCAGTCTCTTTGTTGGTCATTACTAGGTTATCAAGAAGATGGGTTGCTATTGCGTAGGGTAATCGTGAGCGACCCCCCAGAAATATTTGATCAGCCATTCTTCAGTTTTCTGGGCCAAGACTTTTGCAGAAGCAGTCCAATAGCACGTTTCATAAAACTCCATGAGTTGGGTGGTGCAGGAAGATTGACTTAAATTTCAGCCACAACTCATGGATTGACTCCCTCTCCAATTGTTTGAAACTTAGGATGTGTAACACCCCATATTCAAAAATAGAGATTTCAGATTTCTGGTGTTACAGGTGACACTCACGGACACCATCCACGGACCGTAGATGGACTCACGGTCCGTCCTGCAGGTCCGTGGTTCGTGACAGAAAACTTTCCCAGAACTCAGTCAGAAAATTTGGCTAAGTGTTGACCCACGGCCAAACTTACGGTCCGTAAGTCAGGTCACAAATCGTAGTTCGTGTCCGTGGATCGATGCCCCAATAGCCCAGCTTCAGTCCTGATTGACGGTTGACCAGCACAGACCGTCAATCGATCCACGGTCCGTAGGTCTGACCGTAGGTGAGGATTAGCAGCCAGTTAGCTGAAAATTATTGATGGGTAAATTTCAGATGGTCATAACTCTTAGCACAAAAGGAATTAGGTATCCCATGACCTATGATATGATAGATAATTGAATTATCTTTCCAACGCCACCGAGTTTGTTAAATTACGACCTCCGAGTAAAATGTTATGCTTGTTTTACTGAAGCCCTGTCGGGCAGACTCGACCTATTGACCCATTCGACGGACTGTCGATTGAATGACGGACCGTAGGTCCAATTCGTCAGTCACTCCGATAGCAATTAATTCAGGGGTCTTTTGGTCTTTTCCTATTTCGTTTAACCCCTAAGATACGTCGTTTTGACCCTAAATCATGAGGTTTTAGTCAGTTTAAACTTAGAAACATAATTTGAACTTACCTTAGTAAAAATCATTAATCAAAACTTAGAAAATTAGAATCAAGAGAGGAGAAAAAGGTCAAGAACCCTAGTTCAAGAACGTAACAAGTTTTCTTTAGTTCCTGCCCCGAAATCGAAAGATTTCTCCATGGAATTTGTCACCAGGTATGTGGGATTTCACTAGTGGGTTCTTTTTGCCCATTAGGTCCCTAGAATTTAGTCAGATTCTTGATTCCATGATTATGGACTGACCTAGGGTTTCTAGAATTTGAACATATCATCATGAATTAGTTATTTAAATGTTCCAAATCAGATTATCATGTTATTGCTCAGTTTATCGCATGAATTTCAGAACCCTAGCTATGTATTTCTTTAGTTCTTAAATTACACATGCTAGGTCAGATATTTCAGTATTCAGTTATACATG
>JAJOOJ010017745.1:0-17388 GCA_029582625.1 Solanum boliviense | reverse complement strand
TATATATATATATATATATATATATATATATATATATATATATATATTGTTTTTCTTAGTAACACCTCTCCAAGTGGTTATCAGTAATACTTTTGACGTTTCAACAATTTTTTCTTTTATTTTTTTTACTTTAATCTTTCAAAGTTCAAGAGTGTTACATTGAAAATTCCTAAAATAATTATATAAAATTAAATCAAATTTGTATATTAAAATTTAAAACTAGTAATATTATGCATTTTGGACCTATAATTTTAAAAAATTAATGGTTCATATTAAGAACCTAAAGGCCAAACCGTTCAAATTCATAATTTAGATGTATCTTTTCGTAATAGCGCACCCATCCTTATGAAATCTTGAATACGCCAGCATCCTTTGCAGGATTCCACCTACACAACACATAATAAACATGTCCCATAACTATGTTCCTCCATAGGTTGTCTTAGATAAACATAAGCTAGTGACCTAAAAATAGAAAATTTAAGTATTGAAATCAATGTGAATATCTAACTTCTCAAAAAAAGGCCTAACCCTTAATTTTCATAATAAGCTTTAACAAATTTGAGGTACAAACTTGAAAGGCTTAAGTCATCGATGGCCCCTTAAAGTTGTCCGCATAATTCACTTAGACACCTTAACTAGGACTTGTACCTATTGAACACCTCTACTAATTCGGATTTAAACCTTTTGAACACATTTTTGACAATCAGCTAAAAGTATGAAATGTGTATAATACACTCACGAAGTCATGGAAAATTGACAAATCAATGACATACATGTGGCATTTTGGCGAAAAAAAAGAAAAAAATAAAAAATTGAAGTGGCCATCCACCCAGCTACAAATCAAGCAACTTGTTGCAATGTCCAATGATGCATTGAGAAATTGGGTTGTTGAAAGAGCTTCCGCTCTTTAATCATTGAAGGGTTTTTTAATGCACAAATGGGTTTCTATGAAATAAATGTTGTTAAGGGGCCTCCTGAGATGATCTTTACACTTAGAATAGATAAAGGAAATGATTAATTTTTCAGAAAATTCCACATGCTTAAGATCACAAGTGATGTGTTGTTCAAGATATGGTTTCCATATGCGTTACATTTATTTCTTAGATTTCTAGTCTTTTCATAACCTAAACTTACATTACATTGTTGTGATTGGGTTCCATTCCACTCTATGTTTCATTTAATTGCTTGGCCATGATTCTCTTTGTTTCTCAATTTGTAGGTTTAAGTTTTCTCTTATTGAATCTAGCCCTTGTTTATGTCCGTGCAAGATTTATCAGAATGTTGGAGGAAAATTTTAGTGAAAAGGGAAAACTACGGAAAGTGGATTATTTATCTTCAAGGACTGGATAAAAGGATCAGGCCTACCTTTATCATAGCAGATAAGATTTTGATGCTTTGAAATGTGGATGGAAACAAGTTACTGCAATTTATGTCATTAATGGTGGAGATGATTATCTTTAACATCTTGTAGATCAACGGAAATATCTTTTGATAAGTCTTACTGTTTTCGGATGTTTCGAAGATCTCCTCACAAATGCAGGAACTCGGTCCTCTGTAGAGTCTGCTTGTCTAGGTCTGTGTGCTATACAACTGGAAAGCTATCGCGTCAGAAGTTGGTGAGGTCGCCAGTGTACCACACCAATCAGAATGCACAAGGTTCTTTTGTCCAACGGTCAGTAACTCTTTATGGTTGATATAGTCAACATGACAAACAACAAATCACTCATTTCATTCAAAAAGAGAATATTCAAGCTTGAACAAAACAACAAGGGACCTCATAAACTGACGTATTGCTTCCTAAACTAGCTGTTATTTTGATTGCTTGTATTTATGCTTATATTGTAGGATTCGTTTCACTTATGTTAGAAATGTTTCAAACCTTGGGTGAATCACTGTAGGAGCTTAGTTGAGAGAAACTTTGTATCTTACGTTAAAAATCTATATTAATCAGGTGGGTTAGTATAGTGGGCAATGCAGGCATTGATTTGGCTCAATGAGTGATAGTGTATTACTCATAATAGAGATTAGGAGGTTAATCTCGTGTGTGTTGTAAACTGTATTTTACAGTTGCTTGAGAAAATTAGTAAAAACAGTTTGAAAATCTTGTGAGACAGGTCATGATTTTACTCCCTTGAGCAAGGAGGTTTCCACGTAAAGTTGTATGTGCTATCTTTACTTTCTACATTTACTTCAGTTTATCTTAACTGTGCTAAGGACCTGGTCCTATCGTAGTTAGTGGACGCATACATTCCAACAAGTGGTATCAGAGCTTGACTTTTCTATTTGGGTAACACCAGGAAAAGAAAAGATCCTGAAGGAATGACTGCTCCACCTAGCCTAAAAGAAGGTCAGTCCACCACCAGACCATCTCACTTTAACGGACAATTTTATGGAAGGTGGAAGAAACGTATGCATGACTACATCAATGTTGAAGACACTGAGCTATGGGATGTGATTCTTGACGGACCTTACATTCCTACCAAAGATGTAGTAGATGGAAAACTTACCAAGGTGATTCCCAAAACCAGAAGGAAGTACAATAAAGCTGATAGGAAAAAGATAGAAAAGAACTATAGAGCAAAAAAGTTGCTAGTGTGCGGGATTCGTCCAGATGAGTACAACAGAAGCTCAACGTGCGAGACAGCTATAGAAATATGGGATTGTCTCAAAACAGCTCATGAAGGAATGACACAAGTGAAGGAGTCTAAGGTACATATGCTAACGACTCAATGTGAGAACTTCTTCATGAAGGAAGGCGAAACCATCCACGAGATGAATACAAGATTCACTTTCATAACCAACGAACTAAGTTGTCTTGGTGAGACCATTCACCCAAGGAAATAAGTTTGAAAGATTCTCAGGGTGCTTCCCAAGTCATGGGAGAGTAAAGTGAATAGTATCACTGAAGCAAGAGACCTAAAGACACTCACCATGGATGATTTGATCGGAAACCTTCAAACCTACGAGATGAACATACAATAGGGGTCAAACGTGAAGGAAGGAAAGAAAGAGAAATCAATGGCCTTGAAAATTTCTCTGAATGATGTGTCAGAAGATGAGGATGAGATCGCCTACCTCACTAAGAGGTTTAAGAAGATAATAAAAAAACATGGAGGGTTCCAAAAGAAAGGATCTACCAGCAGAGCAACAAATGCAAATGATCTTTGCCACAAATGTGGGAAGCTTAAATATTTCATTAGGGACTATCTAATTCAGAAGCAGGAAGCTCAGGACTTCAAACCTTGCGGAAGGGACCAGGTCCCAGATCATGCCAGAAGAAAGGCTCACACCTATCTAGTAGTGAAGAAAGCCTTTGCAGTATGAGAAATAGATCCAGTGAATCAGAGGAAGAAGAGGATAGTCATGAAGATGTCTCGATGATGGCCGTCAAAGATGATGAAACTGTGTTCAATTCCATTATCTCACTTATGGAAAAATCGGACGATGAAGAGAACCAGGATGAGGTAACCCTTTTTTATCTCAAAAGTGATATAGATACTTTATCCATTAAAAGGCTAAGAAAACTTGCTGCAGTTTTAATTGACTCAGTAGATGAACTAACCACTGAGAATACGATGATAAGTGAAAAACTGAGTATGTGTGAGGATGAAAATGCAGCCCTTAACTCTCAAATGTCTGAAATGAGTGTTAGGCTAAGTATTATAGAAAATGAGAACACGCTGCCCAACGAAGACCTCTGAGGGTAGGACACGGAAACTCAGTAGCTTTGAGGTTGAATTAGAATAAAAGTTAAAGGCATCAGATTTTAAATTAATCGCTTCTCTTGAATAGAATTCTCAACTAATGAAGGACCTTAGCAAGATCAAAGAAGAGCTGAATCATTCCCTGAAATGGACTGATTCATCTAAGATCTTTTTGAACTTAGCCAATCAGAAGTTTAACAGCAAAAAGGGCTTAGGTTTTAGGCAGATAGAACCTCCCTACAATCCTCACAGCAAATATGTCTCTGTTTATGACATTCTTTTGTGTACCCATTGTGGAAGAAATGGCCATCTGAAAGAAAAATCTGAGTCTCTTAAGAGAGTAAAAGAAAGGCAGGATAATTTTCTCAAGATAAGAAAAAGATATGTAGAAAAGAAAAAGGTACCTAGTCCCAAATACCATTTTAGTAAGAACACTTTGCCTCCGTGGACATGAAAATTTCTCATTAAACCTTTTGACAATTTTGGGAACTCCATCTCAAGTGGGTTCCTAAGTCTAATAAGTGATTCTTGTGCAGAAGAGAGAAAACAGTCAGTGTTGGTACATGGACAGTGGATGCTCAAGGCACATGACTGGAGACACTCAAAACTTCCTCTTTTTGGAAGCACATCAGGGCGGTGGTGTGTCATTTGGTGATGGAAAAAAGGGTTTCATTTTCGTAATTGACAAAATAGGAAGATCAACAGAACATTCCATAGACAATGTTCAATATGTGAATGGTTTGAAATACAATTTGTTAAGTGTATCTCAAATCTACGATAAGGGAAATGAAGTTAAATTCTTATTTGACAGGTGCCTGGTTATCAACTATGTTACTCACAAAGTTGTCATGTCTGCCAAAAGATTAAAAAATATGTATGTTGCAGATATTGACTCAATAGGAGGTGATAGTCTCACGTGTCTAAGTGCTCAGACTGATAATGCAAATCTATGGCATAGATAATTGGGATATGTGAGCTCTTCATTGCTAAACAAGCTTGTTATGGGGGACATGGTTCATAGACTGCCAAGGCTGAAGTTTTCTAACAACAAAGTCTGTGAGGCCTCCGTAAAAGGGAAACAAATGAGATCATCTTTCAAACCCAAGAAAGGTGTAAGCACAACCAGACCGCTAGAACTTCTCCACATTGATCTATGTGGACCTGTCATAATCCAAAGTAGGGGAGGTAATAAGTACATTATGGTAATTGTTAATGATTTCTCCAGGTTCACCTGGAATATGTTTTTGCGGACCAAGGATAAGACAGTTGGACTACAGATCACCTTTGCCAAGGCAATTCAACTGAAGGTTAACTGCAAGATTGCAAGCATCAGATCAGATCATGGCACAGAGTTTGAAAACACACAATCTGAAGGCTTTTGTGCTGAAAATGGAATTCATCACAACTTCTCTGCACCAAGAACTCCTCAGCAAAATGGGGTTGTGAAAAGGAAGAACAGGACCTTGGTGGATATTGCTAGAACCATGATGGTTGACTCAGGGCTTGCAATGACTTTTTGGGTAGAAGTAGTCAACATAGCTTGCTATGTTACAAACAGGTGTCTCATCATGTCCGTGATCAAGAAAACCCCGTATGATTTGTTGAACAATAGGAAACCTTTAATTGCTCATCTGAAACCTTTTGGTTGAAAATGTTTCGTATTGAATAATGGAAAGGATGATCTTGGCTTGTTTGATGCCAGAACTGATGAAGGGGTGTTTGTTGGGTATTCCTCTACCAACAAGGCATACAAAGTTTTCAATAAAAGACATATGTGTGTTAAAGAGAGTATAAATGTGATTTTTGACGAATCTGATGATAAGAACAAGGATGAAAACAATGAAGACATTGAATTAGAGGAACTGATGAAGGGTCAACCAAATAAAGTAATCCAAACTCCTGGAAGTGAACAGGTTCCAAAGGAAGCAAAAAGTGCAGAACTCACAGAAGAACCTGGTCCCTCTGGTGCAGCTCAGGAGGGAGACTCTCAGAACAAAGAGCATGAAGAAGATGAATCTGTTGTTGATACTGAAGAGGATATAACTAGAAAGTCCGGATGGAAACATTAATATTCTCATCCTTTGGGCAATCTTGTTTCTCCACTTGACTCTGGAATACAAACTAGATCCAAAACAAGATATCTAGTTGCATATTCAGCCTTCATATCCACTATTGAGCCCAAGAACATCAAGGAAACATTAAAGGATGTTGATTGGGTAACATCAATGTAGAAAGAACTCCATCAGTTTGAGAGAAGCAAGGTATGACACCTGGTCCCTAGACCCCTCAACAAAACCATTATCGGAACTAGATGAGTCTTCAGAAACAAACTTGATGAGCATGGGATCATCACTAGAAATAAGTCAAGACTCATGGTACAAAGATATAATCAAGAGAAATGTATTGACTATGATGAGACCTTTGCACCTGTAGCCAGAATGGAAGCCATCAGAATCTTAATAGCCTTTGCTGCCTACATGGAGTTCAAACTGTTCCAAATGGATGTCAAAAGTGCCTTCTTGAATGAGTAGCTAAAGGAGGAGGTGTATGTTAAGTAAGCTCCAGGTTTTGAAGATGCTGATTTCCCAAACCGTGTGCTGAAGCTGGACAAAGCTTTGTATGGTCTAAAGCAAGCTCCCAGAGCTTGGTATGAGCGTCTGCCAAAATTCTTTCTTGCAAACGGGTTCAAAAGAGGTAAAATTGATAATACTCTATTTCTAAAATCCAGAAGTAAGGAGTTGTTGATTGTGCAGGCATATGTAGATGACATCATATTTGGAGCTACCTCAGATTCACTGTGCAAAAAGTTTGTAGATTTGATGAAAAATGAATTTGAAATGAGCATGATGGGGGAGCTTACATTTTTTTTGGGGTTGCAAATCAAACAATCCCCTCAGGGCACGTCAATATGCCAAGAGAAGTACATAAAATAATTGCTTAAAAAGTTCACAATGTTTGAGGCAAAAGTTCTTGACACTCCCATGAACACAAATGTCAAACTTAACATGGATGAAGAAGGAATTGATGATAATAAGAACATGTACAGGGGAATTATTGGGTCACTTCTCGACATCACTGCAAGCAGGCCTGACATAGTTTTCAGTGTATGGATTTGCGCAAGGTTCCAAGCAGCACCAAATGAATCACACTTGAAGGCAACCAAGCGAATACTGAGATACTTGAAAGGAACACAAGACCTGGTCCTCTTCTATCCTTCTGGGGACTCTTTTGATCTAATTGGTTATATTGATGCTGACTATGCACGTTTTCTTGTTGATCGAAAAAGTACTTCAGGCATGGCACATTTCCTAGGATCATCACTGATTTCATGGGGCACCAAGAAGCAAAATTCAGTAGCATTGTCTACAGCAGAAGCAAAATATGTGGCTGTTGCATCTTGTTATGCTTAACTCTTATGGATTAAGTAGCAACTCAAAAATTTTGGTGTTCTCACAGACACTATTCCCCTCATATGCAATAACAGAAATGTAATGAACATGTCCAAGAACTCAGTTCAGCATAAGAGGACTAAATATATAGATGTGAGGCATCACTTTCTAAGGGATAATATTGAGAAGAAAAATGTGATAATAAGATTTTGCAAGACAGAAGAACAGGTGGTTAATAACTTTACAAAGCCCTTGAGCAAAGAAAACTTCGTCAAGAACAGACTGAAGCTGGGAATGCACAAAGTCACCTGACTTTATAGCAAGCTTGTATGAAATCTCCTTTTCTGACTATGTTAGGGAGGGCGGGTATCTATACATGTTGTATTGCTTATCGTTTCAGAATTCACATCTAGTACCTTACTATAGGTACACACTCATGGCATGTTGGCTAGAGGGAATATCAAATCATACAGGCAAGACTATCTATAGAAAGGGACCTGGTCTACCAAAGGTTAGTATCATTTATGCTACACATTTTTCTCAGTCAACGGTCACTCCACGTGTCCTTCCCCCATTCATTATGCCAGTTTAAGACGTCCTTTCACTTTAAATCCAAGCGTCGTTACTGTTTAGGGACCCGATACCCTTTTTAAATACAATCTCTTGAGTGAATCCAAACATCCAAAATTCTACCTAATTTTTTCTCTGAATTCACTTTTCTTCCTTCAAATCTTCTTATCCTCTTTCTTAAACAAAATGACTAACTCGTCTTCTTCTTCAAAACTCCCTATCTCCCAGTAAATTGAAACTCCCAGTTCATTCAATTTCTCCCTAGTAGAATATTCGTCCATACCAGTCTGTGGGGTTGGGAGACTGATGAATCCAACACACCACACACTGATGTGGCGGTGTCTCCTGAACTCCAATCTGGGAAGTCTTTTCCTGTTCTCCCTCTTTAGTTCTATCTGGTGAGAAATCTGAAAATTTTGAGGCCCAGTCAGTTGTGAAGCCCAGTCTTGGAACACCCTCTGAAGAACTTGAAGTGGTGTCTAGGGCTATGTCATCTACCATGTCTGTGCGGCTTTTGAAGGGGATTTGCCTGAAGGGAGGGTCCAGAGTCCAATATCTTAGCAGCAGTAGAGGAACTGGTTGTTGTACAAAGTTTGGCATACCTGAGAGGAGATGTTCAACCAACTCTATTGGAACAAAAGTTGAGATCGCCGGAACAGGTCCCTTACAGTGCTCAACCTGTGTTCGACCAAACTCCTAAGTTATTTGATGTTGACAGTGAGGAAGAAAAGAAGAAGAAACTTCCTTGGTGTGGCATAGAAAAAGGGTTTGAGTTGCTAACACCTTGACAATGGTTGTCCCAGATCTAGAGGCAGTTGATGATGTTCTTGAGACTAAACTCGACAATAAGCCTGCAAGGTCTGAACGAGAAAGAAAAATAAAGGGAAAGGGAAAGATGGTACAATCTTACACCAAAGGAGACAAGAAAAAATATGCAACCAGAGGAGCAGTTTAGAAGATAATGGGAAGTGCCATAGCAGCAAATCAAATCCAAACTGAAAGAATCAGGAAAATAAGAAGGGATGGTCATGTGCCTGAGGAACCTACCTTAACTCCTCTACATATAGGGTCAAGTGAGACAGATTCTAATGACATTATTCGAGCTGTGGTTAAAAGAAAGAAGGAAGCAGAGGTTGAACGGGTCAAAGCAAAAGGGGGTCACAAGTCAGTGAAAAAAGCTCCCGTGAAGAAGGAGAATGTGATTAAACGGGCTACTGTGAAATCGAAACCCGTCAAGGGACCAGGTCCTTCTGTTCAAAAGCCAGTGGAAGAAAAGGTACTGACTAGGGAAGAATGCGTTGCAGAAATGGAGAAACAAAAGGTGTTAAATGGAAGATTCTTTGATCTTGAAATTCTTACAGAATTTGGTATGTCTACTCTCTTTAACTTTGTCTCTCTACAAGGTTGGGATCACCTGTTTGAAGCCCCATCACTTTATTTGTATGAACCTGATGTGCGTGAATTCTATTACAAAATGGAGCTTCTAAGTGATGGAGGAATCAAGACAACAATGTACGGGGTCGACATCTCTCTGAATGATGAAATCTTGCACATCATTTTGAGTGTACCGGATCCATTCCATTGAAGGATGCAAGCCCTCTAGTGAGTTTAACCAACAGGCCACAAAGCGAGGGGACATCAAACGAGCAGGTCTGCCTAAGATATTTCTCAAAGGGGAGTACCAGTTAATGTTTGAGTTCATCAATAAGGTTTTGGTACCAAGGACTAAGAAAAGAACTGTTGCATCTGCTGCTGATATGTTTCTCATGGAAAAATAGGATGAACTTGAGGTCATCAATCTTCCTGCAATTATGCTCGAACACATGCACATGATAATGACTTGGAAGTCCACCAAACATGGCATTCTTTATGGGAATCTGTTGAACTATGTGTTCAAACACTTTGAAGTACCTATTGGAAGAGGCGTACCTAGTACTATCAAGCATATGTTCACTGCTATAACCCTCTTGAAGTGTGAATGTGTTGAGGGAAAGGCAAAGGGCAGGTCTCATGTGTCAGATCTTCCAGAGCAGCAAGCCTCTCTCAAACTAGAGTTAACTGACCTTACAGTGATCATGAATGATAAGTAGGTTGAGATTGCACAACTTAAGGCTTAGTTACAAAGGGCTATCTCCAAGGGACCTGGTACCAGTTCTGTGGATACGAAGGAGGTTGAAAAGTTGAGAGCTGAGAATGAACAGCTGCTGAAGACAAATGCCTAACTCAGTGAGGAAGTCCAAGCTCTCAAAAATCAAATCATTTAAGCTCATGTCGATGTAAATGGGCATATGACTTTGCTGATGAGATCTGTCACTACCCTTCCCCCTCCGTCCTAAATGTGTCATATTTCCCGTTTCTCCAGTCTTTCTATCTAACTCTAGTGGCAAGTGTACTATTTTGACTAACTTTTGTGGTCAGCTCTGTGATTAATGACATTATTTCTTGTGCCTTGTATGATTTCACGTATCAGGACACTTCATCCAATACTAAGTGCCAATGATTGTAAAGTAGTAATATAACCCAACTAAGTGAGTTGGGGTCGAGTCCAAGGGAGTGGTTTGTAATTGAGAATCAATAGGCAAGTAAGAATATGCTCAAGTCAATCATAGCTAAAAACATTTACGAATAAAAGCATGGTTCAAATTTGGGGTGACATAAGTGTCAAATATCAGGGGGATTTGGTTTCAACTATCAGCTACAATAGCAAATAATACGAAAATAACAAGTATAGAGAAGGGTTATTGGGATGTGATCAGATTATGGGCTAAGGTAGACAATTGGGTAATTGCAATTAATAGTGAATAATTGTAAATTAGTGAATAAGCTAGACTTTGGTAACGACCCCAAAAACAAACTAGAGTAACTAGAGCCTAACGTGTGTTTGTTTGTGATCGTCTTGAGTGTTGGTGGTATTTCGTGTGGTCAAGATGCATGGTTAAGGTATTTTTTTAAAAGGTATTAAAACATTTAAAATGGTATTTTAGAACTCATTCTTCATATTTCTAAAAAACTAAACCCTTCTATCCTAAAAGTTCTCTCTAGAACTCCATTAAAGGTCAAGGTCCAAAATCAAGCAAGGGTTGAAGATTTCAAGTGTTTTCTTCTCAAAATTCGTGGGATTCATGAAGGTTAATGTATGGGGATCCTTTATCCTTGATTATTCTTCCTTTCAAGGAACTCAATCCAAATGATTTCAAAGTTCTTCCAAAAACAAAAAACCCAAATTTCGATTCTAAGCATGGGTTCTTGCATTAAATGATTTTTAATGATGATTTATGTTATTATTGATGTTTGTTGATGGATTTTCAGAAATAAAATTCCATGAACCCATGTCTTACCAAGTTTCCTAAATTTCGTCATAAAGTGGGTGTATTGATTTTGATTCGATAATAATAGAATTATGTTTAGATTGTTGTGGGCTGTTGATTTATGTCATTAACTATATCTAATTGTGTGGAATTGTTAGTGAATTGAATAATTGGGTTCATAGCCTTGAATGGGCATTTTGTGAATTAATCTTCATGATGATTATTGAATTATGTTTAGATTGAATTGTACTATTGGTTTCTATTGTTATCTACACCTATCTTATGGTGAATTGTGGTAGAATTTAGTAAAGGTGATTATGGCTTTGGAGAATGGTGAGTTGACCTAACTTCATTGTTAATGTAAAGTTGATTTAGGATTGTGATAGATTGATGTGTGATCCACTTATGGTGGAGGTGTTTACTTATTGAATGTATTATGATCATTGCCTTAAAGGCATTATATGAATAATTGAGTATTACCATGATATTGTGTTGCGAATGTGATGTGAAGGAGTTGAATGAGATTCAAATAAAGTAAAGGTAATTATGTTGTAAATGCAAGGGTGTTGTGATTGAAGCCATGTTCTCTCTTAACACTTATGAATGAAGATGATGGAATGTGAAGTGCCTTATATTGTTGAATGTAATCTCTTGACAGGGCAGACTTAGGTGCTCTTCTTGATAAATGAAAAGCTATGTTGAATATAAATCGATTGGCAATGGCATTCCTTTCACATGTAAATGATGAAATCTGTTTCTGAGTTGGGTAGTGTTTAGTAATTTATGCTTATCTTGTTCTCTAGAACTTTTTTTACAATGAATAAATATGATTTGGAAAGCTAACTCTTATACCTACAACTCTTATGTTTATGTAAAACTCTAATTTAACTGTTATGGATACGAAATATGGGACGCAACATAGGGCAAGTTCTGCCCAGATTTCAGAAATTGAAATCCTATATGATCAGATGTTAGTGTTTTGAATATATCTTTTTGTATAAAATGTATTTTGTGGTGATTCTTGTTTATTTGCAACCTTAAGAGATGTAGTTACATCTTTCATGAAGGTTATAAAGTCTATTTTTGCCGTTTTCCTTTTCAAATCTAACTTGATACTTGAGGTACCAGGCTGGATAGATTCACTGTTTTGGGAGCATAGTTGTATTTGTACATGCTAGGCTTACTTGTGATGATGATCCTGTTTTACATATATATTATTGAGCTAATAGAAGTTAAAGAAGTTATGTAATTGTATTTTTAAGGTTATATATAGTCGTGAACAAGGTGAGGACCTTGAAATGTTGGTTGGTCTATAGTCTGAACCCGCAAAGTTGTATGGTCTATTTCTTTGTTAAAGTACTGAGATTTATGTATAAACTTTTACTTGCACTCTTTTAACTGCTGGAATATTTGAAAGTTGATCTTGGTACCTTGGTTACCTCTTGTCACTTTGCATTGTCGTGTTGGTATCCTTTAAGACGTTAAAGACGCTTGTGTATCTCGCCCACTTGTACGAATTGTTTGATCCCTTGGCACTCTTGTTGGGACCTTGTCCTTCTTGTGGTTGTGACTTTGTCACTATTGGCATGCCTTTTGATTCAGATCATTTGCCATCTTGACTCTGGATTTTTAGTCCGTCTTAAGAATGGAAGTTGTCCATTTTAAGTACGAACTAGAAAGACATTTTAAATATGTTTCTTGGTTCTCTTGATTATTGGGCTTTGACCCTTCTTGATACAGAGTGTTGATCCTTCTTGATACTTGTGTGTGCTTGGTGCAAAGACATGATGTACATATTGGGCGAGCCTTGTTATTGAATCTCTTGGTAACTTGTGCTATGAGCGTTCTTGACACTTGGATCAATAAATGTAAAACTTGATACCCTTAGTCTGAACTCTAGTTACTTGATAGGTTCTACAACGTGTAGGTAGTAGTATGGGATGCTATCTACACATGGCACGAGTAAGCTTTGAAGGTGCTAAAGTGAGTTCCCTAAGTCTATATGACTAAAGTGTGAAGTCCCCTAAATGCATGAATGTTTCCTAAATGACTTTGAAGAAGAGTGTTGACTTATTATCTAAATGATTTGTTGAATGAATAACTTATGTTAATGAAGTGAGTTACTTAGTATGTTACCTTGAAGCGTGATGGTTCTTGTCTATAGTAGCCTTGAGGAACACTTAGGTGTGTATGAAGAGGTTGTATGGGCGGCCACTTCATGTCTCACTCAAGTGGGTAATTTTAGATAACGGTCCTTGGATGATGAAATGAGTTACTTGGTGAAACTGTTGAGTATGTCTATAATGTGATTAATGTCTTATGTGTTTGTTATGTTTTATAATATGCCTAATATGACAATGTTCATGAAGTTTTACCAAAATGGCATAAGGCATGACTTTCAACCAAATGTCCTTTTTAGCATGTTTTTGCATGGTTTCCATACTTAGTACTTAATTGTTCTAACCCCTTTCTTTCCCTTTTGACTAAAATGTAGTGATTTGGAGATGTTGATATTCCATGGTTGATGGATAGGTTTCTAAGGTGTTTTGAAGATGAAGACTTGATGAGTCCTCAAAGATTTGAGGACAATAACCAACATGTTCCTTTATGTTTTGTTGTTTTGTTATAGTTTTGAGTGGGCTTAGTCCCAATGTTATATTCAAGTATTAGAAGATTTTGAGACATCATGTATAAAGTCTAGAAAGTCTTCCGCTTGTTATTTGATGAAAGTTTCTTCGTGTGTGAAGAAAGTTTTTTATTCCTTGTGGGTTTTAGTGCCTATGGGATGAATGAATGCTAAGAGGCTTGTATTAGACCTCCAATAGGTCGAGTACGCCGGTTACGACTAGGGGGTGCTCTCAGGTCGTGACAAACTTGGAATTAGAGCATAAGGTTTTGGGAATGGTCTTAGGTTGTCTCAAACCCCATCTAGTAGAGTCTTGTTCATAATGTGAAGCGCGCCACATTATGAATAGGAGGCTATTAGGTGCTAAGAATGTTTCACCTCTTCATTCTTCAGGTCGTGCCATAGAGGTTTGCTCTATAATGTCTTTCCCTTGTTCCTTATGTGATGGTCCTTATAGTGTGATTTCCCTTGAGAGGTTTGTGTTGCAAGGGTTGAGAGAGAGGAAAGGTTGGTTGTGATGCCAACTATGGCTTAGTGACTTGATAGATGGGAGGTGGAAGATTGTGATGTTGACTTGAGATTGAATGAGATGCCTTATGATTATGAGTTGTTGGTAGAAGCCGGCATAGTTATGATGAGTTTGGAAGAGTATTGAAAGAGTTAGTGAAATGTGGTGTTTCAGAAATGCTTAGGTGTGATGGGTATGAAGGTTTAGTGAGGTTTTGCTCCGACCTTAGAATTGAAAAAAAAAAGTGAAGCTTAGAAGAGCTAGTATGAGTATTCTCCCAAGTGGGGGATAATGTGACTAGATGGTAAGGCCCTTGAGTGTCTTTGATGTTCATGAGTTAGGCTTGAGTGATGTTTTTATTTAAGAGGTGTAGTGAGTTGTGGAGTTTAGACCCGATGTGGTAGACTCATATGAGACCTTTGAATGGTGTCGGTAAGGTTGAGATGAGCAAGAGTTGCTTAATGAGGACCTTCCTAGTTTAAAAGCTCAGGTATGTTGATGTCTTGATTGAGGTTCCTGGGTTATGTCATGTTGACCTTAGTTGGGAAAATTTTACTTAAGTGGGGGATAGTATGTTGAGTAGAAAAGTTGTTGACAGATGTTGATATCCTTACCTCCTTCTTTATGTGCATATTCAAGCCTAAGACAAAGAGTTTCTAGTAGATGGTAGCATGTTTTGGAGTCTTGTGTGAAAGAGAGTTCCATGGTCTCCTTATGTTATGCATGTTTTAGTTGAATTCTTGTTTAATGAGAAAAAAATGAGTTTTCATAAATTGTACTTTTCTTGTTAAATGTGCATTTAGCATTTGTCTATTTGCTTCATGAGGTGAAAATGTGAGCATGCTTAGATGGGTTCGTGAAAGATGTTGCATAATTGTTCTTTTATGAAGAATTGCATAATGTGCCTAGTGAAGTTGTTTGTGAGCATGAGTTTATTTGGAGAAGGAAGTTCCTCCAATGAAATGAGAATGTAAAGCTTTGATGTATGATGAGTTTGTAGATGTAGTTCCTACCTTCTTGTTGTGTTTTAAGCTTAATGATGTGGAGTTGATGTTCCTCCTAGTTATTTGCCTTATATTGATGTTGCATGATTGATTGTGAGCTACTAGTCTTGAGTCATTACCCTTACTGTGTTTTAAGTGTCATTCGAGGACGAATGTTCCCAAGTGGGGGATAATGTAACGACCCTAAAAACAAACTAGAGTAACTTGAGCCTAACGTGTGTTCGTTTGTGATCGTCTTGAGTGTTGGTGGTACTTCGTGTGGTCAAGATGCATGGTTAAGGTATTTTTTTTAAAAGCTATTAAAACATTTAAAATGGTATTTTAGAACTCATTCTTCATATTTCTCAAAACAAAACCTTTCTCTCCTAAAAGTTCTCTCTAGAACTCCATTAAAGGTCAAGTGTAACATCCGGCAATTTGAAATAACTATGGAAAAGCTTGAAATTTGGAAATAGTCATTTTTGGAAAAATTCAAAATCTGGAAAATTTGGTTAAGTGTGGAAATCAGTGAGTTTTTCGCCAACTTTGAGCAGTCGTAACTCCTAGCTCACGATGATTTAGGAGTAGTTCCAGTTATGGTTGTGAATCTTGTGGAATGACCTTTCCAACGCCACCAAGTTTGCTCGATTCCGAGTTCGTATGAGCGAGTTATGCCTTTTAGAAGTTGGGCAGTTGGCAGGGAAAATCTGTCCGGAAAATTGAGGGCATTTTGGTCTTTTTCCTAGCCATTTCTTTTGGAATTATATTGTTGTATAGGGCTGATCTTTGGATCATTTTATCCCATTTTTAAAGAGAGAAAGTTAGGGTTCTTGAGAGTGAAGAAGAGAAGAAGAAGAAGAGAAGAAGGAGAAGAAGAGGAGATCAACAAGTTTCCGTCGTGGAAATCGTTGGGGGTGATCCCTATCAAGGTATGTGAGTTCTTTGTGTGGGTTGATCCTTTCCCCCACACACCTAGCTTATTTTATGATTTGAAGAAAAGATTGGAATTGTTGTTGAAGTTGTTAGTTGTTGTTGATGTTGTTAGTTGTGTTCTTGAAGTTATTGTTGGTTGTGGGACATGATTGGATTGTGCATTTGAGTTGTAATCTATTGTATGTTGAGAGATTGATGGTCCCTAGTGTTTGGAGTTAAATCCATTGAAGTAAGGATGGTTTAGAGTTGAAGAAAAAGGGGAGAAAAGTCGAGTTTTCTGGGCAAGGGGTTAGCGCGTCGCGCTTGCCAGCGCCCCCCAAAAGGGGCTCTAAAGGTTTCCCCTTGGGGCGGCGCGCCTCTCAATATGCAGCAGGCTTTCTCTGAAGTTTTGGGTCTGGCGCTCCGCGCCTCTCAAAGCGCCAAGTTTTCCCATTCTTTCCATGCTTTCTCATGCATGTTCCTAGGTGTTATACCTATGTTCCCTAGTTATTTCCAACACCCCAAAGTGTTTCAAAACCTCCCGAACGCATCTATAAACATACGATTATATGTCTTGAATCCATAATCCAATTCAAGGTGAGTTAGGATCAAAGTTAAGGGAAGTTAGAGTCAAGTCAAGCAAGGTTTAAAAGCAAGTTCAAGTGAGTTTTTAAAGTTATTCAAGAGTCTTTATTGAATGCTTTAACTTCATTTAAGGCTTAAGTTTCTAGTCAAGTTATGTCAAGAGTTTCAAGTTCAGTTAAGAGTTTCAAGTTGAGTAAAGAGTTTAAAGTTGAGTTCATTTCTCAAAGTTATTAGGGAACTATGTATTCCCAAGGAAGTTTTAAAGAAATGTTTTTACATTTAAACAAGGTTGGAAACTGAGATTTCCAAAGAGCCTTCGGGCTAGTTTTTGAGTAATTATCTCATATCAGTAGGAAGAAATATGTTTTAAAAACATAAGAGCCAGTACATTTTTGGGAGTAGTATCGAGCACCGAATTGGGGGAGCGTTCAAAGAACCCACAGCCCCCATAGAACCATGTTAGCCACCATGGGTAGAAAAGGATCATACTTTTTTGATGAATCCTTTTCCAGATAGACTAGTGGATCCATTAAGCAGTTCAAGTCTTATACCTTTGGCCGGGTAAAAGATGCTCTAGCAGCGTGAGGCCGATCGTTGTATCATCACTATAGCTCTCATGTGATGGTTGTCGGTTAGAGAAACTCCCACAGCTGTTATTGTATCTTTATACACATAAAGTATTATATTTTGTTTACATCAGTTCATTTGTATTTCTATATACATCTCAGGCTTATTGTATCTTTGTATACACACAGAGTTTATAGCATGTTTTAAACAGTCTTTCTTTATATCGCACTTGTTTT
>JAJOOJ010017744.1:0-23402 GCA_029582625.1 Solanum boliviense | reverse complement strand
ATTATAGATAAATTAAGTTCGGGGGGGGGGGGGTAATAGGACCTTAGTAAAGGTTAGGTGTGTCTCTGGGATTTCGTGTATAGGCTGGGGGGGTACTTATGCATTTTCCCTTAAATTAAGTTAAAAGTACTTTTTATATATAAATAGGGTATTAGCTTATAATTTCCTCACTTCTGCAATTAATGTCCCATGTTGGGGGTTAAGGTTTCTCTTATCTAGGTGTTAGAGTAGGTCCCCGTACAACCCAATAGGTTGAGTCGGGACTATTTTGTATTAGAGCCTAGGTTACCAATCTCCTAGTACAAGAGAAAATGTTGAATAGAGTCCTGAGGATTGTTGTGTTGACGTCCACATTTAATTTTCAGAGGGCTATGAATTATTCTAGGAAGATGTCTCATTTCTTCACTCCTTTCGTGCGGTCTGTTGCTTGTGATATGAGTTGAATCTATTTGATATCTCTAAATTTTAATTGGTATCTCAACAAAGTAAACTTAATGTCGTTGTTGTGGCAGAAGGGACACAAGTAATAAAAGTTGGAACCGAAAAGGTTCTAGTTGGTATCTGACCTGGTCACATAAATGCATGGACGGTCGATTAAGTGATCATTCATGATGCTAATATAATGTAAAGAACTTGCTAAATTTATTGATAAAGCTTGGTGCTTGTAATTATTTGCATGGTATTGATGGTATGACTGAAATTATGTGCATATAATTGTTTGAATTTTTTTAATTGTGACGAATTCATAACTTGATTATATGTAATGGGTTGGTGATAAATTGCTATGTGATTAACTGAATATTTTTGTGTTAAGAATTGTGCATGAAATTACCGTGGTAAGAATGGTAATGGAATAGGATAAATAGTGATCGTAGGAAAACCCCAATTTTAGGTTAGTCAAAATTGGTCGGAAACCATTGGAAAAAGATTGTTTTGATATGATAGCAGAGATTTGGTATGATGAACATGTTTTAGTGTAATCCAATGCTATTTTTTATGATCAGGAAAAGATATAAATTCCCCCTTGAATCTATCCCGAAAAGTCAGTTAAACGCTTAAATTATTGTGTTGACCTATTACACACCTAATCTTATTCAAAGTGATATTAATACCCTCTTAGAAGGCGACATGGCATAGAAAGTGTCTTCACGTTCCTTAAGGTGTGTGAGAAGAAGAAAATTTTGATAAAATGACAAGTTTAAACACGTGGCACTATTTTATTGGTCATTATATAATTAAGTATTATAATGGGATAAGGCACAAGTACCCCTAGACTATGACTGAAATCCCAAAGACACACCTTAACTAAACTAAGGTCCTATTACCCCCCTGAACTTATTTATTTTGTAATTTTGTACACCTTGTGTCTTACGTGGCACACTCCGTGACTCCACGCAATTGAGGCGCGTGGGAGATATTTGGATGCCACGTAAGCCAAAAAGGTGCACAAAATTACAAAAAAATGGGTTCAAGGGAGTAATAGGACCTTAGTTTAGTTAATGCGTATCTCTGGGATTTCGGTCATAGTCTAGGGGAGTACTTGTACATTTTCCCTATTATAATTTCTAATATAGGAGTATTAATTATGTGATTTTTTTTCTTTTTATTGGTGACCCCAATTTCTTTAAAGCTTTTACATTTTTAATTTTGTTTAAAAAAGTTCTTCTTTACAAATTCTATGTCACCATTGATGATTTCTTCAAATGTCCATCACACTATCTTAAAAAGAAACTCTAAATAGAAGTAAAAAATAGTGGGGAGGATGTTGATTTCCCTTGAAAAGTTAATAATCTTAACTTAAGGTTCATGATTTTTATTCGAACTCGCCGGAAGATTCACCGGAGAAGAACACCGGAAAAAATTATGAGAAAGTTAATGACTTCTATTGAAAATCCTATGACATTTATACATAAAATTCATGTTTCATTACCTACATTTTAAAAATATTCATGGAAATAAATAATTCTCTATCTTTGTCTACTTTATTCTCGCTGGAGCACCACCCACAACCATCACAATGTTATTTTTGTCTCAAGCCATCAATAACATATTTGATTTTACACACAAAGAATACTAATGAAATGCTTGATTTTCATCCATAATTATCAAGATTTCAAAAGAACTTTTATAGATCTGAAAGTTTTTATTTGTTTCGTCGGCACCAATAGTGTTGCCCACCGCCTATTGCCACCGCCAACATCTCTGAACTTCATAATCGTCTTATTATCTCATGTTGTCTCTTCAAATTTCTTGTTTTCCCTTCAATTTATGAATAATGAAGAAGAAAGAAGAAATTGATTTTAAGAAGAAAGAAATGTAAGGTGGGAGGAGGAAGAAAGCCTAGGTTTCTACTTTTTGCAAAAGTCTAAGAAAATATGAAGCAAAAATGGTTTTAAAAAATTAAAGTAATCTTATTTATGTGTCAAAATGCGTGTATAACACATTTTCACACAAAAAACTGGTATTGTCTTCAAAAGGGGTATTAATTTCACTTTAAACAAGATTGAGTGTATAATAGGTCGTCATGATAATTTAAGCATGTAACTGACTTATCGAAACAAGTTCAGGGGAAATTTATGTCTTTTCTCGATATGATCATGTGTTGTTAAGTCTTAACCATGTGTTGTTGGGTATGATATTGGTGCTATATTCAAGAATTTGAGACAAAGTCGGTATTATGCATGTCTGAAAATGATTCTGGGGTTATTCAAAAATTTGTCCGCTTTGAATCTATGAGAACTTTCTTAGCCTTGGATACTAAATTAAATTAGACAGTGTACCAATTTGATGTTAAATCTGCCTTTCTAAATGGTGATGAAAAAGCTTATGTCTAACAACTGAAGGTTTTATAGTTAATGGCGAAGAAGATAAGATTTATAGATTAAAAAGGCACCCTATGGCTTAAAGCAAGCGTCGCATGCATGATACTTCAAAATTGATTCTTATTCCCAGGAGAGTAGCTTTAAAAGGATCAATAATGAACCTACTCTATATATAGAAATAGGAGATAATAATGATTTGCTGGTTGTATGTATTTACGTTGACTATATGATATATATAGGTTTGAGTGATTATCATCACTGAATTTAAATACTGCATGAGAAAGAATTTTAAGATGTCTGATTTAGGACTGCTGCATTATTTTCTTGATCTTGAGGTGAAACATGGAGTTGATGGTATATTTCTTTCACAAAAAATAAAAATGTAACATATTTTTGAAAAAGTTCAACATGGTAAATTGTAATGTTGTTTCTACACCAATGAATATTTATGAGAAGTTGTGTCTTGATGATAGTTCTGAAATGACAAATATAACTCATTTTAGAAGTTTGATATATGGTTTGAAGTACTTGTCTCATACAAAATCATATACTGATTTCTCTGTTGATGTCGTATCTAAATTTATGCATAATCCTAACAAGCTTCACCTTGGAGCTACAAAGAGAATATTGAGATATATCACTGGGACAACAAAGCATGAAATTTGGTATACTAAGGTAACAAATTTCACATTAATTGTATTTACTAATAGTGACTATGTTGGCAATATTGATGATAAAAAGAGAACATCTAGTTTCTCGTTTAATATTGGATTTGGAGAAATTTCATGGAGTTCAAAGAAGTAGTAAGTAGCGACATTATCAACTTTAGAGTCCTAATATACTGCAAAAACTTTTGCAGCTTGTCAAGCAGTTTGGTTATAGAGACTTGTTGCTAATTTTAATCAGAAACCAAACCAGTTAATGCAACTAAGAATTTTTTGTGACAATAGATCTTTTATTGCGATGACAAAGAAGCCAACATTCCACAGTAGAACAAAGCACATAAATATTTGTTATCACTATATTTGAAGTCTTGTTTCTAACGGAGATATTACTTTGAAGTCTTGTGATACAAATGAGAAAGCAACATACATCTTTACGAAGTCACTCCCGCAAGCAAAACATAAATTCTTCAAAGATCAACTTGGAGTTTGTAGTTTTGAATCAAGAGGGAGTGTTGAAAAGTGATTCAAAAGATACTTGACAAAGTCTTCAAGAGTTTGTTAGTTAGTTTTTTTTTATTTAACCAGGTTTAGATGTTGTAACAGATTAGTAGATAATAATAATAATAATAATAATAATCCATGGAATGCAAACTGCATAAGGCTATTTATGGCTTGACACATGCTCCATGTCCTAGGTTCTCTAAGTTGAAGCCTGTTCTTCTGCAAGGTGGCTATCGATAGAGTCACAATCATTATTCTCTATTTATCTCCCCTCACCACAAGGGAGGTTTTTTGTACTAATCTATGTTGATGATCTCTTAATTATTGGGGATGACGTCGAAGGTATTTTGCAGCATAAGGGTATATTACAATGTTTATTTCAAATGAAGGACTTGGGGCACATATCTTACTTTCTTAGTATGGAAATCTCTTGCATCATTGATGGCTACTTTCTCTACCAATGGAAGTATACCAAAGAAATCTTCGACATGCGGATCACCTAACTAATGCAACCACTATTGATACACCCAAGGAGTAGAACAATCATTATTCTAAGACTGATGGGGAACCTCTCTCGGACCGGACCCTTCATGGACTCCTTAGTCTGACATTGCTCATGATATTCATATTCTCAATCAATTTATGTCTGATCCGTGACACCTTCATCTTCTGACTATTCATCGCCTTCTCTGTTATCTTCAATCGACCGCAATGATGGTCTGCATTACATTCATGACTCACATACTCTCTTGCGCGCCTTCTTGGCAACTCCTTACTATATTGGAAGTCAAAGAAACAAGGAACTGTGTCCAAATTATTGACCAAAGTAGACTATCATGCCATGTCGACTACTTTTAGTGAAGTGGTTTGACTGCATCATTTGTTGACTAATTTTTGTTTGATTTTAAAAGGTGTGAATGGAAAATGAAGAGTTGCGACTTTTATGAATAGTTGTGACTTTTATGAAAAGTTGCGAATTTTATGAAGAGTTGTGACTTTTATGAAAGGGTGTGACCTTTCCGAAAGATTGTGACTTTTCCAAAGGTTTGTGACCTTTCTGGTAAGGCACAATAAGAACCTTTTCACACTACCCTTTGTTTTCTATAAATTGAGGGATTTCCTCTCATTTTAGTTGAATGGATTTTTCTAGACTTCTTCTACTACTACTAAATCTAGTATTCTAAGTGTACTTTACTGCCGTTGAGTGGTTCGCTGACACCGTGGTTTTAGGTACCGATACATCGGTAAGTAAGATCGTTTTATCCTGGGAGGATATATTCCATTAACCTTGGGTACTTGAGGGGAATAATTTCCTTAAGGGGACACTGTGCATTCAGTGGGCTCAATTTTCTTCTTTACTCAATTTTCTTCTTTAAGAAAAATATTTCGTATATTGTTTCTAATTCTATTTTCTCTACTAGTTTAAATTTTCTAATTTTTAAAATGCTCTTTAAACTTTGTTGTTTCTTATCAAGTACTTCAAAGTTTTTGTTCTAAGTATCTTAGGAATACAAGATGAACAACAATCTTAAAGAATTTATTATACTGTTGGTATTTCTCGTATTCTACTGATTGAGAGAAACAGATCATGGAAGTAGAAGATTAATGCATTACTTCTCTAGAATTCGGTGCTTTGTTTAGCAAGGTCGAAGTGAGAATGTACTAGAAGAATTGGTGATATTTTGGTTAAAGATTACACCAGGTAACCTTCTTATTATTTATCTAAGGAGGAAAATAGTTTCTAAAAGTTAACAGTTTTGATATTTATCATGTATGTCTTTGGAAAAAGATGTGCAAACCATATGGTTTTTTGAATGAATTTTCCTTGGCAAAAAGTGTTGCCTTTAAAAAAATTTATGCAGAATGAGAGATGCACATTTTTGTTTGATAAAATAGTATGTCAAAATGTTATAGTTGGAAGGCTATTTGAAAAGAAAAGCATATCTATGTGATAATCTATGAATATGTTCAATTCTGTTTGGAGACTGAAAAAAACTTTTGTAGTTTTGTACTCCATGTGAAATTTGATTGTGTATGATTTTTGTAAACTAAAAACTTTTGTAGTTTTCTACTCTGGATAAATTAGACTATGCAATTGGTTTGACGATTATGAAAATTTCACATCATAAGTCAATGTTGTACTTTTGATTTTCTATAAACTTCACTGTTATATAGAAACAAATTGTACAAAAAAAATTTGTCTTTATTGTTAGTATTTTAAATACTAAGTGGTATGTTTATTTGTGATAGAGAAAAAATACCAGTGACTTAGAGTTTGTGATTCTGTGCCTCTATGGAATGAACTTTGACCTTGTGTAAAAATTGTCAAATGGAATTGAAGCACTATAATTTGTTTGTCGAATAATATTTTCAAAAGTGGTTTCATGTTGCCAATGACACTTTGATAGCATGAGAAGAAAAAAATATGTGGAAAAACTATTTTCAAATACTTGAAAAATATTTTTGAGATCATATTTAAAATGTGGGGGGTTCTATGCTTATGACAAAGATAAAATTAGACTTAGTGTCTAATTTAAATTTGGAGCACAAGATATGAAATTCGATGATACTTATGTATTATGTTAGACCCACAAAATTCTTGGAATATATTTGATATTGTGGTCGTTGAGTTTCTCTTTTACGAGTATATGGTATGACTAGTATGAAACTACCAAATTATATGTATACTTGTTCAAAATGATTGAGTTCTTTTATGAAAAAGTGTCACTTAAAATGTTGTGACTTTTCATGAAAAAGATATGTCTATGAAATATAACTATTTGTATAGACATGAATATTGGTGAATAGTCATTTGTCATGTTTTGTAAAAGAAGCATTTGGACTATATTGCCTTTATTGGACCTGATGAAACTTTGTTCATGGGTAGTTCTATAACAATCAAATTGAAAGTTATGGAAAGGTCCTTCCGAAAAGGACATTTGACAAGGTGATGACTCTAAATAATATTTGTATCACACAAAATTGTAAGAAATAGGAACAAAATATTTGTGAGAAAAAGCTACCTAGTGGCGAGCTTTTCAAACTCAATATTTTTATTTGTTCCTACTTGCTTGAGTCAAATTGTTTGTGACATGAACACTTGGGGCATGTCAATTACAAAACCTTGTAAGGAAACTTTGAGTGCAATAAATAAAAATGTCAAGTTTGTGTGGAATCTAAGTATGTTGAGCATTCTTATAAATCTGTTGAAAGGAATTATAATCCCTTAGAGTTGATTTACACTGACATTTGTGATATGAAGTCAACACCATCTCGTGGTGAGAAAAAGTATCTCATAACTTTCTTTGACAATTGCATTAGAAATGACTGTCTATTTGCTGAATGGTAAGGATGAAGCAATAGAAATGTCTAGACAATATAATATTGAAGTTGAAAATCAGTTGGGAAAAAAGATAAGAAGTGACAGGGATGGAGAATATAAATCTCTTTTTGTAGAAATATGTTTGGAAAATGGATTTATCCATCAAACTACTGTCTTATTCACCTAAATCTAATGGAATTGCAGAATGACAAAAAATCAAACTTGGAAGAAAATGATGATTGCATTACTTATAAGTTCAGGTTTACCACAAGACTTGTGTGGAGGAACTATCCTTACTGCAAAAGGGAACAACAAAACGTTGTCTTTTCAGAAAGAAAGCAATTTTGTTTGTTCACGACACAATCTATTTCATATGAGAAATGGAAAGAAAGGAAGTCCAACTTGAAATATTTCAAAGTGTGGGGGTGTCTAGCCAAAGTCCAAGTTCCTATTTCTAAAAGGATTAAAATAAGACCTATGATTGTGGACTGTAAAATTAGACTTGAGTAGTCTAGTGAAGGGTCTAAAAGACCTTGGAAAGAAAAAAAGAGTATGTACTTAATAAAGAGATTCAGAGGCGTAGTAAATGTCAAAGGACATCTACTTTTTCGAATATGATTTTGTAACATTTCTTGTGTCTTCTGTAGACTCATCCTTCTGGAAAGATGGTGTCAATAATGAGATTGATTCAATCTTGAGCAACCATATTGGAAGTTAATTGATTTTCTTCCAGAAAATAAATATTTGGGTTCAAAGTGAATCTTCAGAAGGAAAATGAAAGTCGATGAAACTATTGACAAATACAAAGCAAGACTTTTTGTCAAAGGTTGTAGACAAAAATAAGGTTTTGATTTTGTCGACACATATTCACCAGTAACTAGAATTACATTCATTCGGATGTTAATTGCATTAGCTGCGGTATATGACCTCCAAATTCATCAAATGAATGTGAAAACAATTTTCATAAATAGAGAATTGGAGGAAGAAATTTACATGAAACAGCCCGGTGGTTTTGTGGTTCCTGGTAAAGAAAAGAAAGTGTGCAAACTTGTTAAGTCACTTTATGAACTAAAACAAGCACACAAACAATGACATAAGAAATTTGACCAAACCATGTTGGCAAATGGAATTAAGAATGATGAAAGTAATAAATGTGTTTACATTAAAATCACACGATCATTGTTTGTTTGTGTATTGATGACATGTTGATCATCCGTAGAGACACTAATGACATAAATGCTACTAAACGTATGCTAGAAAGAAAGTTTAATATGAAAGATCTTGGAGTTGCTGATGCAATCTTAGGTATAAGAATTCTTAGAAGTCCATAATGTTTAGCATTGTCACAGTCTCAGTGTATCGAAAAAGGTACTTGATTAGTTCAAATATTTGGATTTCAATATTGTTAAGGCTCCAATAAATGTGAGCTTTGCATTTCAAATGAGTGAAGGCGAAAGTGACTCACAATTGGATTGTGCTAGAGTATTGGGAAGTATGATGTATATTAAGAAGTGTACACGATCAGATATAGTATGTGCTATTAGTAAACTGAGTCGGTTCACGAGTAATCCCAATCAAATTCATTGGATGGCAATGAAAAGAGTTTTGGAGTATTTAAAACATACTTAAAACTATATCTTGCATTATAACAATATCCAGCAGTATTTAAAGGATATAGTGATGCAAATTGGATCACCGGGATCAAATGAAGTAAAATCCACGAGTGGATATGTATTTGCTCTTGGTGGAGGAGCAGTCTCTTGGAATCTTCCAAAAAAACATGTATCGCTAGCTCTACAATGATCTATGAGCTACGTGCTCTAGATAAGGCGGGTGAATAAGTTGAAAGACTCCGAAATTTCTTGATAGATATTCTTTTTTGGTCCAAACATTTGGCATCAGTATACATACACTTTGATAGTCAAGATGCAATAGGTAGGGCATGGAGCATGATGTATAACAAAAGTCTCATCATATAAGAGATAGACATAATACCGTTAGAAAACAACCACTCTCTAGTGAAATTATCACAATTGACTATGTAAAGTCAAAGGATAATGTGTCAGATCCACTTACAAAAAGTCCTAACTAGAGAGAAAGTTGAAAGATCATCTAAGGGAATGGGTTTACGGCTTAGGAAAAGTCATCATGGCGGTAACTCTATCTAGAAGACTGGAGATCCCAAGAGCTAGATTCAAGGAGAAAAACAAAATTGTGACTGACGGTTAGACATTGTCAATCAACTCAATCCATTATCATAATGAAGACAATGTTTAGAAACGAGGTTAAAACATTAAGGCTTGTTAATGAGTTAATAAAGCTTAAAGTTTTTAATGATTTGCTAAGTTTGGCAGACTTGACCAAATAGTGTATCTACGGACACGGTTAGAAATTACCTATGTGAGTGTGAAGTGTAAGCCGCTTCAAAGAGAATTATTGTCAAAAGCCTATTCTCTATACACTCATGAAACCAGAAGGTGTTCATGGCTGAAACGAATACAACCGTAAGAACCATAAATGGTAAAGGGTTAATTGTGTGACATATGGTTGTCTAGGTATACACCAAAGCTTGACGGTTCAAAGATATCACATCTACCGATTGACCGAGTATATCCGATATATGTTCACTATGGAAAGTCCAAGAGGAAACCTACTTATCCAGATGCAATTAATTCTTGCTTGTAAAGTACACATACTTGTCCGTTTCTTTGTCTTTGAATCATTCCCCATTCATGCGGGGATTGTTGGGTTTTAAAAGGTGTGAATGGAATATGAAGAGTTGCGACTTTTATGAAGAGTTGTGACTTTTGTGAAAATTTGCGACTTTTATGAAGAGTTGTGACTTTTATGAAAAGTTGCGACTTTTATGAAAAGTTGTGACTTTTATGAAAATTTGTGACTTTTATTAAAGGGTGTGACCTTTCAGAAAGATTGTGACTTTTCCAAAGGTTTGTGACCTTCCAAAGGTTTGTAACCTTTTTGGTAAGGCGCAATAAGAACCTTTTCACATTACCCTTTGTTTTCTATAAATTGAGGGATTTCCTCTCATTTTAGTTGAACGAATTTTTTTGGACTTCTTCTACTACTACTAAATCTAGTATAGTGTACTTTACTGCCATTGAGTAGTTCGCTGACACCGTAGTTTTAGGTACCGATACACTGGTGAGTAAGATCGTTCTATCATAGGAGGATATATTTCATTAACCTCGGGTACTTGAGGGGAATAGTTTCTTAAGGGGACACTGTGCATTTAGTGGGCTGGATTTTCTTCTTTAAGAAAAATATTCCGTATATTGTTTCTAATCTGTTTCTAATTCTATTTTCTCTACTAGTTTTAATTTTCTAGTTTTGAAAATGCTCTTTAAACTTTGTTGTTTCTTATCAAGTTCTTCAAAATTTTTGTTCTAAGTATCTTAGGAATACAAGATGTACAACAATTTTGGCATTCACTTTTCCTCTCCCACATCTATGAATGGAAGTGTTGTAAAGATTGCCACCAATCCCATTTTACATGAACAAACCGAGCATATCGACATTGACAAAACATTTTCCTTAATATTATAATTAGTTTATCTCATTTTGAGTCCAATTTATTTGACAGCTATGAATTAAAATACATTTACTAAATATTTCACATAATCATTTAATTTTCAATGTCCAAAACAATTATGTAACAATCCTTTATTCTAAGTTTTTCATTACGTAACAAAAGAAAAAGAAAAAAAAAGAAAAAATAGATTTGGAATGAGAAGAGTATAAATGAAGTAACAGAAGAGATAACAATTTACAACTGAAATAACCAATTGAACTCCATAACTGACATAAGTTTTTTTCCCCCTTTGGAAGAGAGAAAAAGATGGCTCAATGTCAATGGCAATTGAACTCTCAGAAACAAATTTCATGGAAATGCAGAGTCTCCATTAACAGAGTCACAAGAATTTGTTGTTTTCCAAAAAGATTGCAGATTGCTGAGTGTTGCAGAGGAACTTATACTTCTTTTCCACTTCCATTAACAACAACAAGAAGATCAATGGAAGAAGTGAAGTCACAAAGAAGCGATGAATACGAAATGAATGATTTGTGGAAAGTGAGAAGAGTAATTGAGAGTGAAGAAGAGATGATGGAAGTTGCTGCTATTCAAGCTGATGCCTTTTATGAACAAGAAATGATGGAAGTTTACTCCAATGATTTCTTCTTTCAATTCTTTAAGGTTCTTCACATATTTCCTTCTCCGAAATACCCATTCTTGATTTCTTCTTCTTTTTTGACTAATAAACTGAGGATTGTGGTGATTATGTAGGTTGAACAATTCTCAAATCTTTATTACAGACTCAAGCATTATGCACCAGACAGGTAAAAAAAAATCAAAACTTGCCAATTCTTGATCAATGTTATTCTTGTACTAAAAGTTCAGTTCAATTCTTGAGTAAATAGGTATGCATGTTTAGTTGCGGAGGCCGCCTCAAGTGATGAGGAAGAACAACATCTTGTAGGAGTCATTGATGCTACAGTGAATGAAGATAAAGATATCCTTCAGTACCTTCCGGTAGCAACAAAATATATCTATATTTCTGGGATTGCTGTATTGAACAAATTCAGGTCAAGTAAAATGAATTGATGTTTTCTTTGACATGGCATAAATACTAATTTTGAGTTCTGTACTGTACATTTTGCTGACAATTGCGCGATATTGATCACAATTGCAGGAGGCAGAAAGTTGGAACTGCTTTGCTTAAGGCATGTGATGTTCTTGCAAGAGTTTGGGGTATTGAATATCTAGTCCTAAAGGCTTACGAGGATGATTTTGGTGCTCGAAAATTATATACAAATGCCGGTTATAAACTAGTTTCAGCTGATGCTCCATCGAAGACAAGGTGGATTCCTGAAAGAAGACGAGTTCTTATGGTTAAACAGGTCTCACATGAATCAACTTGACACGACTCAAATCTCTTAATAGTTTCGATATGAAATTAGAATTCTGCAAAACTGTATTAGCTGAATCTTGTGCTTTATATTCAGAGTTACATAGCTGACAACTCTGGTTTTCTATCAAATACATACATAGAAAGTGTATTCATATATTCGAGTTTGATATTGTTGCAGTCTAGTTTACAACTTCTTTACTGATTAGTGTGGTTAATATAGTGCTTACAGAAGAGGAACTTCCCAATATAGGTGTTGCGATTTGTGCATGGACATTGAGTCTGTAATCTTAATGTAATGTCCTATTTCGTGAGAGATTGCTTTTATGTGTGAAATGATCATTTTTGCCTTTCTATTAGTGTTATCATTTTTATTATGTGTTGCGGGGATGGTTGACATGGTTCTCAATGCGATCAGGTTGAGATTTTAGTGATTTTGAGCTTTTGAGTTGGTTTATATTAGAAGTGTTGACTTTGGTCTAGCAAAATGTGTCTTGACCCTTGTCCCAGAGACAATGTCGACCCCACTTATAGCTTGCTAACCGGGCATCACCTTCTTCATAAACACTGGTGCAGTAGTTGTGGAACTCAATTAGGCGTCATAATTAACTCCCTTAATCCACTCAAACGAGCCTTGCTCGCGAGTTACCCAATAGAAGTATGCACGTTTAGTAGCAAAAGGATTTTTTTACTACCCTAATGGCCACTCTCGACTAGGCCATCTAAAATGTCCTTTTTTTTCTTGATGTTGTTGAGCACATCTTTTACTATGCATATCAATGCCAAGGTCTACTAAGAGGACTACGTCGTATATCTTGTAGTCCTGTGCTCCATAAGGGCCAGCAATCAAGAGCTTTCTGTTATACATTGATATGAATAGAATTCAGGGGAAAAAAATTACTTGGAAATTTTCAAAAATTGAGTTTTCCTTCAAAATGCTTTTTCTGGAAAATATTTTTCAGTCAAATCAATTACACCAAAAAAAAAATATTTTTCAAAAATTTATTTCCATGATACTAAGGAAAGTTAGATAGATCAGAAACCTGATTATCACAGTAAGTTTGATCAAACCCGTTGCTTCGAAATTAGCATTTGCGGCTCCCAATTGATTCACAGTCACATTTGTATCAGATATCATTGTGTTACCTGAATATGTTGTTAAATTGACAATACTGACATTCATGTTGTGGTCATTTTGATCATGATGATCCTTAGCATTAAATGCTAGCTCATGCTTATAATTAATGCTCTCAATAATTGAGCGTTGTAGTCCTTGTGATTCCAACATTCCAAATAATGGGGCATGTTGTTGTTGCTAGGGTATCTCAGGGATACAAAATTCATAGTTAGTACAAAACTTATTAAATAGAGAATGCTTTTGGTGTTTGGTGGATGGTAAATGTCTTTAGACAAAATAGAAGTTAAGAATTGATAGTAATTTTCCTAAATTAAATAGTGTTTTGATAATTTTGAGTAATAAATATTGATATTAATGTCTAAATAATTGTTGGCTAAAGTGATAAATAAAATTTAAATTACGGTAGTTGTAAGAAAAATGATTTAATCTCATAACTTTTGAGGAAATATATTCCAAAGAAAACATTTTATAGCAACAAGAAAATGACTTCACTTTGTATCAAATTATAATATGCACACAAAGTACCTGTAAATGGCTTGCAATATGATTTTTTGAAAGACTAGGTACATTCATCAATTTAAGAATTCTTTTCGGCGAACAATCTACAAGTTAATTTCATAACAATATAGATTAAGATGGGATACATGCATGTAATTACATACAACAATCATTACGCCTTAATTCCAATCAAGTTGATGTTAGCTATATAAGTAGGAATCCTCATTTTTCACAAAGCTCCATAAAATTAATTGTCAAGAAAACTAAGTAATTGTGAAGTAGACTTACTTCCTCCCCCAAGGTGTTCCACAACTTTCATGAATTTGGCACGAAGATCCTCAGTCCAATTTATGCACTTCTTTCGCCTAACGGTCCTATTAATAGCACGATTCTGGCTTTCTCCTTCCCTCAACTAGTATTTTTCATTCGATACAACATCATTCTCAGGCTCAACATTATTGTTACCAATACCATTAACATTCATCTGATTCCCATTTTCTTCTAATAGTTTTCTAGCCTTTTCCTTTTTGATTCTTCTCCTCAATATAAATTGCCACAAATAATTCACAATATTCTTGTCAAGTGGTTTCTTCAAGTAAATATAAGCTCCAACGTCAAAAGACTTCATCACTAAGTGTTTCTGGTGTTCATCACATATAATTGGATAAATATTTCGACAAACTAGCATTAGAATTGAATTATATTGTACACGATATTTGAAGAGTTAATTCACGTATATCTATTGATTTTCATCTACTATAACAATAATTTACAAAACAATTGTTTATCATATCACTACAAAAAATAAAGCGCTGTATCGTAAAAATTCGTTAGTAATCCTATTTAACAACGTATTATCAAGATATCATGTTAGCTACATGCTACGTAGATATAAATTTCATAGCTAATTCCTTCTCTATATAGTGCATTGGTTAAAATAATTGACTATACCCACTATACAACAAAGTTGTAATGGTAACCATGTCATATTATAAATATAAATATTATCTGACTAGTTAATTTTAACTATATTCAGTGAATTTTATTCATTATAAAATTAATGTTACAAAATAACTAGCTACCATATACTAAACAACCAAGAATTAGCGACAAACAATTTATGTCTCTAAACAATAAAAAATCGTCACTAATCCTATTTAACACAGTTTATAGAAATTATTGTTTACCTATCTTTCGCAAAGCTCTCCTTTCCTAAGAGTGAGTTGGTTGAGATATTTAATTTAGCAACAAACTAGTGACATTTCACAGCTAATTTTATTTTTGTAGTAAATTGATTGAAATAATAGACTTTACCCATTCCAGCAATAGATGCAGTAGGTCGAACAGTACTAGAATAAATAATTACAAAGTGAAACAATATTCAAGGCCATAGCTTGAACCAAAAGTTCGAAGGAATGAAAATAAGGTGAATGGACATGGATTATCATAACATCAATTTTTTTCTTTTCATTGGATAGCTTTGTCATAGTTGTGGAAGCATCAACTGTCATTGTATCAATGCACTTTAAAAGTCAGTGAAGAACAAGAAAATAAAGTTATACACAAAATTATCAGAAATGATTAATTATTTCTCATTCAAAATCAGTTATACAACTGCATATATCAATCAACTCATTTTGTAATCAATGTGTGCAATCTTAGATAGGTTCATATGAAACAAAGACACATATTGTTTAGGATTAATAATAAGTAAACAAAATTGTTTAAAAAATTGAATTTGTTAGCAATATAGAATCAAAGGACAAAAAAGTTCCACTAAAATAAAAATGATTAAAAAAGAAAAAAGACATAAGTACCCCTTGAACAAGGATTCAAATTTCAAGGACACGCGTTTCTTTACGTGGATCCTATTACCCTCCTGAACTATTTTGAGGCGTAAAAATATACTCTTTGGTGTTAAGGTGGTATAGAGAGTGTGCTTACTATCTTGGAAGCAAGTGAGATGTGAAAAATATGAGAAAAATCTAATCAATATTAGATACATGTCATTTTTTAATTGGTCATATTATACTATTAGTTAATACACATAATAATTAACATTATTTTATATATATATATATATCTATATATATATATACACACTTATTTTCCTTGATTTCTCTGTAAAATATTCATTTAACTCCTTACTTTTAAGTTTTTTATTTATTTTATTTTTTCCTCTTTTATTAATTGCTTCTTATCTTTTCATTTATAAATGATATGAAAAGACTAGGAGTATTTTCTTTTTACAAAAAGTAAAAAATAAATTTTAAAATATGACCTTTATTTTAACGTTTTGATGTTTTTATATTTTATTCAATTTTCTTCACTTTTTTGTATCCAAATAGAAATAAATGAAACAAGGTATGCAATAAAGAACAAAAAAATTATTTGTGCTTGAGAAAATTTTTAAACACAAGACAAATAAAATTAAAAAAGTTATGCCTGTTTGAGAAAATTTAAATACAAGACAAGGAAGTTTTTTAAGAAATACAGGTATTAGCTACTTTAAATACAAGGCAAAGAAAATAAGAAGGTTTTCTTAAAAGATAATAATATACACGTGGCGGCATGTGTATATCACCACATCTAATTGAATTGGGTTATGCCTTCATGCCAGCATATAAAGTGCAAATAAATATAGGAAAAAAAGTTCAGGGGTAATAGAACACCCTTAAAAATAAAGCGTGTTCCTAAAATTTCGATGATAATTCAGGTAATACTTATGCCTTTTTTCTATATAAAAAAAAAACATTGACATCATGTATTTTATTTTTCTTAAAAATTTGTTTCTTATTTATTCAACACTTCAATAAAAGACATTATTATTTAATCTGAAGGTCAGCAATATTGATAATCAGATCCATTCCTATCAATTCTTTTAATTCCCTCTGACTGCCCTAATCTTGGTTTGAAGCGGTTATTGGTCAAAATCAAAATCAAAACCAAACCAACTTAATCGATTTTAGAATTATCAAAATCAAATCAAATTAAATATAATATACATTTACCGGTTTGGTGGTTATCGGTTTCTGTTTGATTTGGTTCGGTTATTAACCACACACATAAATAAAAGAAACAATTCATTCAAAATGTGAAAAAAGTGACAACAATCCATTCAAAACAAAAAATAGTTAGAATGACTTAAATTACCGAACTTTCGATCACTGAATTTACTATCAATAAAACTTTAAAATTCACTATATTGGCCAAGAAGGAAGAAACAATAACATTTTCAGCCCCACAAAGAATTGTCATAGACACTCATATTACATGAAATCAATAAGATAAATGTTTTCGCCTTGGGAATTCTGGCTTTCAATAAGTAAAGTATAAAGAAATTTTAATGAAAACATATATAAGATCTTTAAAATAGTTTATAAAAACAATATATTAAGTATATTAATAAAATATATGTATATAATTCATCGGTTCAATTCGGTTATTTCTTCAGTTTTTTCGAATAAGATAATAATCAAACCAAATACTACCGGTTTCAAAAATCTAAAATCAAACCAAACCAAACCCAAATAAAATCGGTTTTATTTTATCGGTTTAGTTTGATTTTTCGATTTGGATCGATTTTATCCAAACCGTGAACTCCCTACATGAAACTATCGCCCCCCTTTGAAAAATCACTGAGAAAGTTAATCGGGTGTGTGACATGCTTATAACAAGGACCACAAGTAGAAATTCTAATTCAATTATTAATAACCACAAAAAACTCATTTATTAGCTTATAAAACAACAAAGACAAGCATATAAATGTGTTATGACAACAAAGAAAAGAGAATTTCAAAATTCACAAGATAAATTAAATCTAAAAAAAGATTGATGTTATATCATGAATTAGATATATAACAAACATCATCTCAATAAAATCTCTTACTAAAACAATCGCACAAAAATCAATTATATCAAAGCGCCAAAGGTTAAAACTTCTACATATAGAGAGATGTAACCACTTTTACCTTTATATTCTTACGATTTTAGCAAAGCAACCATCTCATCAGCAAACTCTTTGTCAAGATCAACCAACATCATATAAATTTCTTCAATTATATCATGATAAGGAGTTTCCATTCGATTATCTGTTCCAGTTCCTTCAATAGTTTGGGGATTTTCTTCTTTAGAGAAAACTAAGAGGATATACAAGAAATAAAAAAAATGTAATAAAAAGCTGAATTTATTTCTTTAGAGAACACCTAGCTATTTTGGAAGGTTATTTAGTAGATACGCTAATGTAGAGTGCATTTCTCCCCTAAGTCTACTTATTTCTATTGGATAGTGAGCACGTTCAGTGTTGACCGTACAAATAATTTTTATTTGACTTATATATTTTTCTTTCTTGAGTCAAGACAAGGATATCCTTTTGTCCTTTTTTCACTTTTTTTTTCATTTAAGTGTAACACCTCGGATTTTGGAAAAGGAAAAGATAACATTTCTTTTAGCCACTTTTGTGTTCTACGGGGATAGTCTACGGGCCCGTAGAAGCTTCTACAGACCTAGAAGGCATCCATAAAAAGTGAGTTGAATTTTTTTAAAAAAAGTTTAAGTATCTGATTCTACGGACGACCAAAACGGTCCGTCAATTGCTCTATGTGTCGTAGTTAGATCTCGTAGGAAGTTCCCATACTTAGTGAAATTTTAGGGTTAAAGTTGAGTTCTACGATTGGGGTCTACGGAGCGTAGAAGGTTCTACGGGCCATAGACCAGTCTCGTCAAAATTAGATTGAATTTAAGGCTCCAATACTTAGTCTACGGTTGACCAGTACGGACCATAGAACTATGGTCCGTAGGTCACACCCGTAAGCCGAATCAATAATTATTTTTAGGGATTTTTGGGTCTTTTCCCTAAGTGTTTATTACCTAAGTTATGTCGTTTTGACTCCTATTCTAAGCCCTATATAAGTATTTTAAGTCCTAAAACTACACATTCTAAAATCGTTATCCTAAAATTCCAATTCCCTCCAAGTTCTCCCCCCAAAAATTCTCTCTTAAGCTAAGGAAGAAGAAGTTAGGGTTTCACTTCAAGATCTCAAATTCACCATAGATTTTAGGCTTTGAGCATCAAGGTATGTTAGTATTAACCTATGGAGTCCTTTCCTCCATTGGGTCTCTAAAGATCCCAATTCTACAAGTTCAATTCTCAATTCAAAATTAGGGTTTTATTGAATTTCCATGGGTTCTTCTCAATTATGATTTAATTAGTTATTTTCTATATTCTAATGTTTAGGTTAGGGATACAGATTCCTAAACCCCTAGTGTTGAGCCAGGTCCCCGTGGTAAATGAGTTTCTGAAAATGTTTTCTGATGATCTATACGGTGTTCCTCCCGAAAGGGAAATAAACTTCGGTATTGACCTCTTCTTATATATACAACCTATCTCTATTCCTCCTTATCGTATGGATCTGACTTAACTTAAGGAATTAAAGGAGCAATTGAAAGATCTATTGGATAAGAGTTTCATCTGACCGAGTATCTCTTTATGGGGTGCTTCAGTTTTGTTTGTCTGTATGAAGGACGGTTCACTTCACATGTATATTGATTACCAGCAACTGAGCAAGGTTACCATTAAGAATAAGTATCCTCTTCCAATGATTGATGATTTGTTTGATCAACATCAAGGAACAAGTTACTTCTCTAAGATTGACCTCCGGATGGGTTATCACTAATTGAGGGTGAAAGAAAGTGACATTTTGAAGATAACTTTTCGAACTCGGTGTGGCCATTATGAGTTTTTGATAATGTCGCTTGGGTTGACTAATACTCCAGCCGCATTCGTGAACTTAATAAATAGTGTATTTGGACAATAGCTTGATATGTTTGTGATTGTATTTATCGATGATATCTTGATTTACTCACGGAGTGAGGATGAGAATCCCAATCATTTTAGGATTGTGTTGCAAGTCCTCAAGGACCAATAATTATTTGCAAAGTTCAGTAAATGCGAGTTTTGGTTGAGATTTGTGGCTTTTCTTGATCACATTGTTTCTGGTAATGGAATTGAAGTTGATCCTAAGAAGACGAAAGCGGTTAATAATTGTCCTAGACCTCGATCCCTTTCAGATATTCAAAGTTTCTTGGCTTAGCCGGATATTATAGAAGGTTTGTGGAAGGGTTTTCTTTGATTGTCTCTCTATTGACTACATTGACCCAAAAGAAGGTTAAGTTCTTATGGTTGGAAGCATATGAGAAGAGTTTTCAAGAATTGAAAGATAGACTTACCTCTGTTTCAGTGTTGACTTTATCGGAAGGCTCCAATGGGTTTGTTGTTTATTGTGATGTTTCAAGGATTGGTTTAGGGTGTGTACTTATGCAAAATAGGAAACTTATTGCCTATGCCTCAAGGCAACTTAAGATTCATGAAAAGAACTATCCTACCCATGATTTGAAACTAGCGGCGATTGTTTTTGCCTTAAAGATCGATTTGGAGGCATTACGTGTATGGTGTCCATGTTGATGTCTTTACCGATCACAAAAGTTCTTAAAACGTGTTTAAGAAAAAAGATCTAAATATTTGCCAACGTAAATGGCTAGAACTCTTGAAGGACTATGACATGAGTGTCCTTTATCACCCGGGCAAAGCCAATGTGGTGCCCGATGCCTTAAGTTGGTTTTCGATGAGTAGTATTGCACATGTTAAAGATGATAAGAAAGAATTGGTTCGTGATGTTCATAGACTAGGTTAGCTAGGTGTTTGCTTGGTAGATTTCGATGAGGGTGGTGTTGTTGTTCAAAATGGTTCAACATCGTCTTTTGTGTCAAATGTGAAAGCCAAACAAAGTCTTGATCCAATTTTTGTTGAGTTGAAGGAAACGGTTCTTAAAAATTTCATAGAGACTTTCTCTTGAGAGGGAAATGGTGTTCTTGGATATCAAGGTCGTTTGTGTGTTCCCAACATACTCGTAGATTCAATGTACTGATGTCATTCGACTTGCATCATTTTATGATGCAGATAAAAGTGTCTAGGATCATAAACAAGCGCTTCGCTGAGATCACTCTACACTCTAGTTAGTGTTTTGTGGGCCTCCTTGTATTCCGGAGGACTTCAAATTTACTTTCTATTTAGTAGTTTATATATGTCGTGGGTCTTGTCCCGACATCCTTCTTTGTTAGTATAAGTTTCACAAATAGATAGAGTTGAGGAGTCTTTTAGTATTTACTTTTCCTTGAGATGTTTTGCAATTTATTATACTTATATTCTTGCGTATTTTACGGACAATTGAGTTGAGTATTTGCTTTGAGTTTAAATGTTCGTAAAATTATGTTTTTAAGCCTTTTATTGCTTGAGTGAGTTTTCCGCTAAGTAGTCAGCCAGCTGGCCAAGGGTTCGCTTGGGGACCAACAATGGCTCTCGAGTGCCGGCCACGCCCAGGGTGTAGGTTCAGGGAGTGACACTTTTGCTAGATCGGAAAGGGTTTTTGTCCTGCCATTTTGAGGTTTTATGCCATTTTCCCCATTTTGAGTTTTGAAAAACCCTTAGAGGCGATTTTACATAAACTTTTCATGGTGAATCATTTGGGTAAGTATTTGTAACCCTAAAACATCAATTCTCTTTGATCATTTGTGGATTTTAACATTAAAATTGATATTTTTGATTGACAAATGACAATGTTTTTCAAAAACTTGAGTTCTAAAGTAAAATGGTGATTGTGAATTGGTTTTTCGAAATGGTTTTCATCAATGAGTTCCAAATGCCTTGGGTTAAATTTTCAAACAAAGATTTTTGAATTCAAACCTCATTTTTGAGTTGATTTGACCCATTTTTCAAAGTGTATGATATGGGTATTGTGATTTCTGGATCTTATTGTGATTACTAATTGAATTAGATTGTGTGGCTTTGGGCATTGTTCGGAAAGGCAATATATTGATAGTTGTGCATATGAATTGCCTTGTTGTGGACCCTAATTTATTAATTATTGCGGACTTGAGTTTCTTGAGTTATTGCCTCTTCCTTATGGTGTGAAATAGCTTATTTGCATTGATTTCTGTGTATCATGATGAGACATGTGATGATTATGTCGAAGGGAAATGGTTCCGTCTAGTGACATTATATAAAGCTGAAGGGAAATGGTTTTGGCTATTGATATTGTACCTAAGGATAATGATTCCGATAAGTGATATTATATAAAGCCGAAAGGAAATGGTTTCGACTAGTGTTATTGTGTCGAAGGTAAAATGTTCTAGTAAGTGAAATTATATAAAGCTGAAGGGAAATGGTTCCGACTATTGATATTGTGCCGATGGAAAATGGTTTCTGCAGGTGTTTGACTATTGTGATTTGATGAACTTGATATGTGTGATTGATCTAGTTGATACTTGTAGGTTGTTGAACTGTGACTGTTGGATTGTGATTGCGAAGCCTTGTAAACTGTGTATTGTAAAATTGTTAGGTTGGGCTAATTTCTATGTAGGTTGTAGTTGAGGTGGTTCGATTAGGATGAAAGGAGTACTCGTATTCTAGCTTAGTAGTTGAGGTGGTTCGATTAGGATGAGAGGTAAGATTTTCTCATTTAATCCAATGAAAGATGAACACAAGACAAAATTTGTTGATAATCAAGAGCTACAAAATTTGTTCTAGATGACTTTCTTTGTTCAGAGACATTGTTCTGAAATGCTGAACATTTGGTGGAAGAAGAAAAGGTTGAGAAGAAGAAGACAACGTAAGAAAAGAGAAAGAAATTATTTTCATTTAATCGCAATCATTTGTCTACTGCATAAGCTATGGACAATAATGGTGGTTTAGCGAATAAAGGGAAAGAGATATTCAAGCAAAAGCTTTTGACGTCTCTTGTTTGGGATTGAAACCAATGGTCCATGAAAATACTCTAAATTGGTATTGTATACTATTGTAGAGTAGTCAGTTAATATATTTACTCGCATCTAATATATAATCATCATGCCTATCAAATCTAATGAATATATGTCGTTGTGCAAGCCATTCAATAAGTTTTCAGAAAATACTATTTGAAAAACAATTTTCATCATATCAAACACATATATAGAATAAATAAAGAGTAGCTAGCCTTGCAATTGCAAAGTTAGATAGAAGCATTAACTGGATAATTAAAATAATTTTCACCAAACTCAATGCCATGATTAGGAAAAAAATAAGGACAAATTACTTAACTACACTCCTTTACTTACCTTAATATCCATTTATCCCTACTTATTTCAAAAATTTCGAAAATCCCTTATTTTACTTATGTATCCCGTGCAGAACGCTATGTATCTCGCTATGTGGAATGTATCAAATGGTATGTATCCCGTGCACAACACTATGTATCCCGTGCACATAGCAACACTATGTATCCCGTGCACAACGCTATGTATCCCGCTATGTGGAATACATCAAACCTAATGTATCCCGTGCACAACGCTATGTATCCCGCTATGTGGAATGTATCAAGCCTAATGTATCCCGTGCACAATGCTATGTATCCCGCAAACATCATTTTTAAGGGATTTTTGGTAAATAGAAAACTAGAAGGGATAGAATGTTATTTAGTAGTTATAATATGTGGTTCCTAT
>JAJOOJ010017743.1:0-20648 GCA_029582625.1 Solanum boliviense | reverse complement strand
GTTTTTCTATCTATTTCTTCATTTTCTTTTGTTATTCTTATCATAACAGTTAAACTATCTTCTAGTTTTATCGTTTCTTTTTCTAACATTAAACTTAGATTGTCACCTATTTTCTTATATCTTCTTCCTAGATTGAAAAATATTATCTTTATTTTTAATCCGTCATAGTTTTCGTATGTTTTTTCATCTATTGCATATTCTTCGTTATTCATTTATAAATTATGTTGTAGTTTATATTCTAAGTTATTTATTTGTATTTTTCTAGATATAAAATAGTCTTTCTTTGTGCTATTATAGATTTTTTACAAATTTCTGCGAATATGTTATTATTAAGTCTATTCTGTCTATGTTCTAATTCTTGCCTTTTCGCTATAATTATTTCAGTAAGTTTTTCTTTATATTCATTATTCTCGCTATTCATTGTATCTTTAAATATTGAATATGTTTATATTCTATTTTAGATATATTATATATTAATTGATCTAAATTTTCGTTATCAATTTTTGTGATATTAAGTTGTTTATATTCCGGATATAATTTGTTTAATTTTCTTCTTATTTTTCTTAATTTTCTACTAATATGTTTTTTACCATGTTTCTTATTATCCATAGCTCTGATACTACATTTTTCGGTGTGAAGTTGGTAACTGAGGAATTCATGTAGTGTGGTAGTGTGGTAGGTGAGTAATTTATTTTGAAGATTTTATTATAATATTCTTTTGCAGATTAAAATTAAAAAAACCTCAAATATTTCACTTAGACGTATCTAAGTAGATTCAATCTTGTAAATTAAAACAAAGACATCTCCTACAACTAAACTAATTATTCTAGTAAATCAACACTAACAAAAGCAAATATTCAATACTCTTCCTTTGCTTCAATTACTGAAATCTGAAAAGTTGATCCTCCTCAACTTATGCTTTTCTTGTTTGTGATGGAGGATTGTTTTGAACGTCTTTGAACTTGCAACTTCCGTAATGTGGTTTTTGTTTGAAATTCCCACATATTGCAATATTTTTTGTTCTAGGTGTGTTTTCTTTTTGCAGTAATTGTAAAAAGGATAATTAACCTTTTCTTTTTGTTTTGTGGATAAAAGCACACACAGTTGCATTGTCTTATATAAATTATAAAGTCTCTTCTTTGCTTTTGTGGTTGAAGAACACTTATTAATTCTTTAACTAAAACAGTAGTTCAACAGAGACAATACAGAGATCTTTAGACTCCTCTAGACGGGAGATTTTAGACTTGAATATCTCTGGAACTGTCACAAGAAATTTTTTCAACTATTCTATCATCTTTGAAATCCTCACCAAGCAACCTGACACTATTAACGATAAAAAAAATCTTGTTATTACACTAAGTAATAGTCTCATCCTCTTTCATCCTAAGAGATTCAAAATCTCTTTTCAAATTTAAAATCTGCATTTGTCTAACTCAATCACTTCCTTAATACTCTTTTGTGAGCTTTTCCTAAGCTTTTTTGTTGTCTCACATGCAATGATTTTAGAGAAAATTGAATCTGCAACTGAATTTTGAATTACAGTTTTGGCGTTGTATGTTTTGGTTCCCTGCTGAATGTGCTTTAATTTGGGAAAGGGCAGGATTTGCAAGGAGAGGTTGTACGGGTCTTATCTTCCATTACAACTTTTAATGTGGTTAAAAATGGTTTTGGAAAATGGTTCTTTAGAATAAACTCACAGACCCTGTAAGACATTGAGGCTCGGATATCACTGTTGGGTGTTTAAAAGTATGGATCAGCAAAAAGATTAAAACTGATTGAAATTGTCTCTGAATTTTTATCAAGTATGGAAGGTTTTAAATAGTCAACTTAAAAACAGAAAATGTGCAAAAGATCTGCAGAATAAGATTCAAAGGACCTATACTATCTCAAATAGACTCATCTAACTAAATTTAATTTAAATTGAAACAAACACTTCTCCTATAACTAAAGTACTTATTGTTCTAGTAAATCAGCAGTAACAGAAGTACATATTTCATCCAACCTATTTATTTGGACTTTGGACTTCACTAATGAAGCCCCAAAAATTTTATGTCTCTGGCAGTATAAAACCGAGAACTCTACCTGCTATGCAAAACATAGTCATGCCCAAGCTTGAATAAAAAAAGAGGGTGCAGTAGGTTGATGTAATGTAAAAAATAGGCTATCAATGAGTACACAGAGGATTCATATAGCTGATCCCAATTGTTTTAGGATAAAAATTTAGTTGATTAATTGACAGTATAAACCAAGGCCCTCAAAAGCAATTCAAAAGGTAAGAACTCAAGAGTATGCTTAAATGAACCAATTCTAATTTTAGGGAATAAGATAATCTAAATGATTCAACTAATCACATAAATATTGCCTGACAAAGTACATCTTGGACATGTAGGTTACAATTAACAGAGTAACAACAATAAATAAGAATCAAAACATTATTGAAGCAGGATAACTGAAAGCAGATCTGAGAAACAAAACAGAAAGGAAGCAGAGAAACCATACTTTTGATACGTGATGGTTTTGAAGTTAAAGCCAAAAGTTGGACTGATGACACTTGTGTCTTCACCATTTATTTTTAACACTATTGTTGTCTTACCAGAGTTGTCAAGACCCCTATATAATAAACAAAATTAAATAACTAGTAAATAAATACACTATGTATACAGAGTGTTAGCTTGTAGACTTACACCATAAGGATGCGCATCTCCTTTTCTTTTCGCTTGATCTTCCGAATAATGCTCAGAAGTCCCATTTTGATAACTCCTAGTTTCGTGGACAAAATTTAACATTCATTAATAGACGTTGACGTGCAACATGCAAAACCTGATACCAAGTAATCTGTCACAGAGTGATGTCCAGCAGTATGTTCTGGCTAATGATGAAATATTTAATGAAAACAAATGACTATGCAACAGTAAAGTTTCTCCTCTTTTATTTCCTTTTCTTTTTCTGTCTTTCAAAAATATTAAATGTGGTAGATTTGTTTTCCTTCTCAGAATCAATCCAAATGTACAATACTTAAAATCAATGACCTGAAGTATCAACTAAGTGATCATCCAGTTTGCCGTTGCAATTATTGTTATCAAAACTAACAACAAACAACATACCCAGTGTAATCCCACAAGTGAGTTTAGGAGAGAGTAGAGTACGCAGACCTTACCCCTACCTCGTAGAGATAGAGAAGTTGATTTTGATAGATCCTTGGCTCAAGTAAAAACATCTCAACGTAGTTTGAGAAAGAGAATATGAAAATGAAAGAAGTAGTAAAAACAACGAAATAGATCGCTATGGAAAGCAATACATAGCATACAGAAGAGCAGTAACAATAACAAACTAGTGTGATAAGCAAAGCATAGGAAGCACAGATGGTAACAACAATCGACAAACAAGAAACTATGTGAATAGTGTTAATACTACTGGTAAAAGAGTATGTAATACAACAACCTATCCTACCCTACACGAAAGTGAGAGAATGCTCAAATACCAACTAACCTTCTGCTCTAATTCGTGACCTTCAAACCCTTATATCTAGGTCATGTCCTCGGTAAGCTAGATGCACCGTGTCCTATCTAATCACCCTCCCTCGGTACTTCTTTGGCCTACCTCTCCTTAAACCCACCATTGACAACTTCTCACGCCTCCTCACTGAAACATCTATGTTTCTCCTATTCACATGCTCAAATCATCTTAATATCGCTTCTCTCATTTTGTCCACCACGAGGGTCACTTTCATCTTGTTGGGGATATCTTCATTCCTAATTTTATCTATCCTAGTACGTCCACACATTCATCTCAACATCCTCATTTCCACAACTTTCATTTTCAAAACATCAGAGTTCTTGACTGGCCAACACTCCACTCCATACAATATAATCAGTCTAACCACCACACAGCAGAACTTACCTTTACATTTGGGTGGTAGTTTTTTATCACAAGACTCTAGAGGTGAGCCTCCGTTTCACTCATCCCGCCTAATACGATTTGTGATTCATCGTCAATCTCCCCAAAACTTGAATTAAAGAACCAAGATACTTGAAACATCCTCTCTTGGGGATGACCTAAGTATCAAGCCTCACTTCTATGCCAACATTTTGTGTTGCATCACTGAACTTGCACTCCAAGTAATTAGTCTTGGTCTTGCTCAGCCTAAACCCTTTGGCCTCTAGGATTTGCCTTCAAACCTCTAACCTAGCATTAACTCCATCGCAAGTCTCGTCAATTAGTATAATGTCATCGGTGAATAACATACACCAAGGCACTTCACCTTGAATATGCCGCACCAATTAATCCATCACCAAGACAAATAGGACCGGGTTAAAGAATCGATTCCTAGTGCAACTCCATCAAGGAAGTGTTTTGTGTCACCTCCCACTGTTCTCGCCTTTGTCTTGGCTCCATTGTATTGTTATTGATACCATTGGTGAAAAATGTAACAATCATCTTTCCTTTCTTCCCTATGTAAAAGGAACTTGCAAACAATTGTACTTGGTAATAGTAGAAAAGTGAAAGATCTTTCAGGCCTAACAATTTTTTTTGAGAATAAAACCAAAAGCACCCCCCAATTTTGTTGAATCAATGAGATGTAGAATGGGAGGCATGTAAATATTTCCATAATAACACCCAACAAAACCAAAAGAAACTTCATAGTTAAGTTCCAAAGCTTTAAGAAACCAAATATAACCAGTATACATAGATCTGACCAATTCAAAAGAAAAAAATTCACAAAGGAAATTCATATCCCAAAATTCAACAGAAATAAATCTAAAGAGAATATTGATGATCACAGAGGCTCCACAAAATGAAAAAGAACAAGAAATGGTGGAAACTGCTTCCATTTAAGTATATCCGTCTAAACACAAGAAAGTGCAGAAAAAAAACCCAAAAAAAGAAAGAAGTCCAGATTAATAACCAAAATAGGTTGATGGAAAACCCAAATAAATGGGGGGAAAAAGCTAAAGCAATTTTTTTTGTTAGGTGAAGTATTACTGAAACAAGACCCGACCAGACAATCTGCTACTCTTTTCTATCTATTAACTCCAGAAAACATATTGCTATTACACCAAAAGTACAAATTCTATAAAAGTTAAAGAAACTACCCTTACTTAACTATTTTTTGAACTAAATGCTATAAAAAATTATGATGGTAGTGCCCAGGTCATTTTGCCCGCACCTCGACTATTTCACTAGCTACTCACTACCTCCCACCAGTTCAGGTGTACCCATCAAGACTTGGCCAGATGGGAAAAAAAATCACCTAGTGTTTTTTTTGCTTTAACTAGGGTTTGAATCGGAGCCCTCATAATGCTCCCCCAACTTCGACCACTAAGACACACCCCTGAGTGCAACTAAAACATTGAATTTAATGCAATAAAATGGATAATTGAATATATGAAGGTTAAAAAAAGAACGGAAAAGCTTATGGAAACCCATATAAATGGAAGAAAAGAAAAAAAATGATGGAATTTGCTCATAGATAGGGCAAATAAACTACCAGAATTCACCTTGTTACTTCATAATTGTCAAAATCAGCTAAAAATATGAGCACAAGTAATAGCCTCCCAATTATTTGATGGACTTATAGTTCATACCATTCCACAATGTATTCAGAGAATCCCCAAATAAGTAGAAAAATTCGAATTTCAGTTTCATGGAACATACCTTACAACTTTCCAAATTATACCTGGGTGAGATCACAAAGAGAAATAGAGTCGGAGAGATAGCAGAGAGCATTACCTGGAGGCCGACGGTGGATTCTGACGGCAATAATGGCGGGAGATCCCTAGTGGGTGTAAGTGTGATGTTGGGTATTTTCGTCATTAAATTTCACTTTGGATCTATTTGGAAGTCCCATTATTAATTTAGCTACTGTAATTTGAAATTATGAAATGAAATTAATATTTATATATGTTATTTTGATAGAATTTCAAATTCTCAAAAACCTTTTTCAAGAAGATATGATTTTACATTTTTCAAATATAAAAATGATGAATCTACATAGATAATATATTATATATTATTATTTATGAGTTATAGACTTATAGTACATCTTTTACTCTTACATAAATTAGTCCTATTCTTTTCACCAAAAATAAATAAATACATATATAATAGTCTCTCAATCTATTCTTGTTATTAGAAATAAGTAAATACATATTTAGTAGTCTCCTACTTTTTTTTTTTTGGTGTGTCCATCTTTCTCTCCCTCCTTTCTTCAAATTGTATTACAACTATAGTTTATATAATAACACATAAATTAATTTGAATAATTTTTGAATATTTAAAATTTAGGTATAATATCTTTTTAATATTGTTTAATAAACAACAATTATAATACATTTTGAACTCAATACTTGATACCATTAGGGCATATATACACACTAATGATATGAAAGAGTAAATTAGTACTGCTTTCACTGAGCTATTCTTTGATACCACCAAAGTGTGTGTGTATATATATATATATATATATGTATATATCCTAATGATATTGTAGACATTGAAATTATATACCAAAAAGTATATGATACTGATTTAGTATCAGTTAAGCGAAGTTATCAGCCTTAATGATACCAATACAATATGTGATACTTATTTAATATCAGTTAAGCGAAATTAGTTGTGGGGGTATATAATGTAATTATTTAGTGGGGGTATGAATATAAAGGGATATATGTTTGTAATTATTTTACTTTGGCGAAATGATCTGATGGACCCCTATACTTGTATGCGTTGGTATTATAGACCATTCTACTTAACCATTTATCAATTGAACCCTTAAACTCATTAAAACACAATGTATCAAACCCTTCTGACCATTGACCATTCTTATGTGACATTAAAATGAATGACTTGGCGAGAGAGTGTAACCACAAACATGTAAAGGCAAGTGAAGAACATATTTAAACTTTAAAAATATAAAATAATAATTTTTTTCATAAAAAGTCTTCTTCTTCCCCTCACCTCACCTCACCTTCTTCAGTCATCCCCCATCCCCACCCCTATCCCCCCCCCCCTCCAACCTTGCTTTTCAGCCCACCCGCCACCCCAATCCCCCTTTTCAGTCATCCCTCACCCCCCATATCTGCCCTAACCCCCTTTTCAGCCATCCCCACCCCTTTCTTTCAGGCTTCAACTATCCCCCACCCCATCTTTGCCTCAACTCTCATTTTCAGTCACCTCCACCCCATTAGTAGATCCAGTTCTTTTTTTTTTTCATTTTTTAAATTGCCATTTTAGTTTCACCAAATACCATCATTAAAGAGTAAAATTTTCAAATACAAAAGGCTTACAAAGGAAGGAAAAGAAAAGGAAACAAGGGGAGATTAATTTAGATCTAATTTGAGATTCAAGATTTTCTTTTTAAGACTTTCATTTTCAATTCCCCTCTTTTTGTGTATGAATACAAGTTTAATGTCACTCCCCGAGCCTACACCCCGGACGTGGCTGGCACTCGAGAACCATTGCTGGCCCCAAGCGAACCCTTGACCTGGCTTACTAACTCAGCGGAAGACTCTATACATATTTATAATGATCAATAGCACTATATTCACTTGAATAATAAAATACTGAAAATGCTTAAAAGTCAAACATTCAACTTGGCCAAAATGACAACTCAAGTCTTAACATATGAAATGATAATGTAAAGACAACTAAACTACTAACTGTCTATGAAGCCTTTAAAACAAAGAGGGATGTCGGGACAGGGCCCCCGATCATCCTAATAACTGAAAACTAGAAAGAAAATGATAAAAATGAGCCATTCGAAAAGCAAGAAGGCTCCCCAATTGACTCTGAATGCTGAACCTGATCAACGAGGCGCTGGATACTGATCCTGGTTACCTGTGTCTGCATCATAAGACGATGTAGGCCAACTGGCATCAGTACATTGAATGTACGAGTATGCAGGTTGGAATGTTAAACACAACTTAAGCTTGAAAATGATATGAAAGGAACACTTACCTTGACTTTACTCAACTCCTGAATAACTTAACTCAATATAAAGCAATAAACATATGCAATTTATAGAAAGCTTATAAAACAGTGGAAAACAACTTAGTTCATTAAAGAAAATGCAATAACAAACTCAACTTTACTCATATAATAAAGTAATATAGTTTCTATGGGAGTTTCTCTAACCGACAACCACCACTATGAGCCTAAGTGGTGATACAACGTCTTGCCCACGCTGCCAGAACTGTCCTATACTTTGTTGTCGTATAGAACACGTAACTAAGTGGATCCACTAGTCTATGCTAAAAACATCTTAAGGAGTCATCTAAAAAAGTATGATCCTTTACTATCCATGATGGATACATGGTTTATGGAGACTTGAGTTAATATGAACTCGCATCCCCATATCGGTGCTCAATACTACTCCCAAAATATACTTAGCTCATATGATTTAAAATCAAAATTGCTTTCTTTTGTTTGAGATACTTACTCAAAACTTTAGCTTTAAACCTCTCTTGGAAATCGATGTTTCCCTTTCTTGTTCAAATGTGAAAACATTTTAAACTCTTGGGAATACTTAGTTCCCTTATAGCTTTTGGAGAAATGAACTCAACTCTTTACTTTTTACTTAACTTGATACTTAAGTCTTAAAACAAAGTTAAAATGTTTGTGAAAGACTTTTGAAAACTTTATAAACTTTTTTTTGACTTGCTTTTTTACTTCTAGACTTGACTCTTAACTTTCCTTGAATTGAAGTATGGATTCAAGGTTCATGATCTCATGTTTATGGATGATTTAATGATATTTAGATTTACCTAAGAGTGTTGGAATCAACTAAGAAACATAGGTACATTGCTAAGGAACAAGTACGAAAAGATGGGGGACGAATGGGGAGACCTGACGTCCCTGGCGCTCTGAGAGGCGCGGGGCGCCAGCCCTCAAAATTCAGAAACTAGTATGGGGCACGCTGGCTGACGCGGGGCCCCAAGGGTAAAGTTTCGGAAACCCTTTTGGGGCGCGCTGGCTGGTGTGACGTCCCACCCCTATCCCCAGGTGTATGACTACTTTTCTTCTCCGTTTTTCATCTCTAAAACCTCTAAACTTCAATGGTTCATTCACCAAACACTTAGAATCATTTATACCCTCAATATATGATAGATTCAAATCGAAATTACACCTGGAAACATGAATCAAACTGCAAGAAACTCCAACAACACAACCCACAAGAAATTCAAATGAAACTTTCAACAATGTTTATCAAGAACTCAATTTCTAAACTTTCAAATACTTAAATTCGCTGAATTGAATCATGGTTGGCGCGTGGGTGAACTAACCCAATGATATGTGATCTCACATACCTCATAGGGATCACCCCTTGATGAAATCCACAAGTTAAACTCGACGATCTTGACGAATCTTGATTTCTCTTCTCCCTTCTCCTCTTTTCTCTTTTCTCCAAGCCCTAGCGTGAAACGTCAACTTTTCTAAACTGACAAAAATCTGATTTTACCCCAATTAAATCCTAAAAACGAATTATAATAATTAGGTAAGGAAAAGACTAAATTACCTTTCAAAAATCCGAATTAGACTTTCCTTATTCCAACAGCCCAACTTCTAAAGGGAATAACTTACTCATACGAACTCGGAATCATGCAAACTCAGCGGCATTGGAAAAACTATTCCAAATACACCTAACTCATCCTGAGATCGGAGTTATGGCCGTTTGAAGTTGACCAAAAACTCCACCAACATACTTCACAATTTTCCAGATTTTCATCTACTTTCCAAAAATGACTCTTTCCCCAACTTTTAACTCTTTTCTAGTTATTTCAATTGGTGAGATGTTACAATATCTCCCTCTTGGGAACATTCGTCCTCGAATGAGATTACTCTTACTAGGCTAAAGGTGTAATATCAGTCATTCATTTCAAACACCCAGCAAGCAAAGCAAACATAACATGCCAATTCATAAATAAAATTCCAAGAAAAGGATTAGTACCTTGATTTGGAACTTCTCCGGATTGGAAGAGATATGGATATCTCTTTTTCATATCCTCATCAGCTTCCCAAGTAGCTTCCTCAACAAATTGGTTCCTCCAAAGGACTTTGACTGATACTATTTCCTTAGTCCTCAACTTGCGAACTTGGCGATTTAGAATCTGAACAAGAATCTCCTCATAAGAAAAGCTATCCTTGATCCTAATATTTTCAGTTGATATGATCAATGAAGGATCTCTCATGCACTTCTTTAACATCGAGACGTGAAATACTGGATGAACCGCTACTAACTCTTGTGGTAGCTCCAACTCATAAGCTACTTTGCCAATCCTCTTGGCTATTCGATAAGGTCCAATATACCAGGGACTAAGCTTCCCCTTCTTAACAAATCTCATAAAGCCCTTCATGGGTGAAACCTTTATATATACCTAATCATCAACTTCAAACTCTAACTCTCTTCTCCTAACATCAGTGTAGGATTTCTGACGACTCTGTGCCGTCTTCAACCTCCCTTGAATCACTTTCACCTTCTCCATGGCTTGATGAACTAGATCTGGTCCTATCAACCCAGATTCACCAACTTCAAACCATCCAATAAGATATCTGCATCTTCTCCCATAAAGAGCTTCATAAAGAACCATCTGGATGCTAGAGTGGTAACTATTGTTGTAGGCAAACTCAATAAGAGGTAGGTGATCATCCCAATTACCCTTGGAATCAATCACACAATCTACCTTGATACCTCAAAACACCATCTCCCCCTTGTTCAAAAGCCATCACTTTTTGCTTATGAACATTTGACTTTAATTCAAGCAATATCAGATCTTGGTCTTGCTTCTCTTTTACTTCTGACACTAATGATGATTCAACCCCATTCATAACCACTATTCCTCCTTTTGTGGAATCCATTAGTCGAACTTTTAGTCGTGTAAGTCTATGCACCTCTTTTGCTAACTCTTTCTTATATTCCTCAAAATGGGGAGTTCTACCCATAGATAGCCATGTGTGATATAAAATACTCATGTCATAATCCTTGAGTCATTTTAACCACCTCCTCTGTCTGAGATTAAGCTCTTTATAAGTAAATACATACTGAACACATCCATATAAACACCATAAAGATAATGGCGCCATATTTTCAAAGTAAATACTACGACAACCAACTATAGATCATGGGTTGGGTAATTCTTCTTATGAACTTTCAACTATTTAGAGACATAAGCTATAACCTTGTCATTCTACATTAACACACAACCCAAACAAACTCTGGACGTATCACAATATACAACAAAGCCTTGCGTACCTTCTGGTAAGGATAACACTGGGCAGTAGTCAACCTCTTTTTCAATTCCTGAAAGCTTTTCTCACAAACTTCAGACCATTGAAACGTAGTTGTCTTCTGAGTCTACTTGGTCAAAGGGGATGAAATAGATGAGAATCCCTCTACGAACCTTCTATAATAGCTAGCCAAACCCAAGAAACTCCTAATATCAGTTGGAGATGTGGGTTTAGGCCAATTTCGTACTGCCTCAATTTTCTGAGTATCAACTTTAATTCCCACTCCAGACACAATGTGGCCTAAGAATGCCACATACTCAATCTAAAACTCACAATTGGAGAACTTGGCATACAACTCTCTATCTTTTAGAGTCTGGAGAACCATTCTGAGATGACTAACGTGATCTTCTTTATTCCTCGAATATATTAGTATGTCATCAATGAATACGATAATAAACATATCTAAATAAGGTTTAAATACTCTATTCATAAGGTCCATGAATGTTGCAGGCGCATTGGTCAAACCAAAGGACATGACCAGAAACTTATAATGACCATAATGGGTTTTGAAAGTTGTCTTTGGAATATCACATTCCCTATGACGTGTTATTAATTAATGTGACATGGATTTGACATGTTATCTATTTAAGGGAGAGTGGGCTACACACATGATAGAAGGGGTTTAAAAATCATCTTTTGATTGAGTTTAAGGGTTTAGTAGATAAAAATTTAAGTAGAAGGATCCACAATACAAACACATACAAGTACAAGGGTCCATTAGATCATTTCGCCTTTTACTTTTATGGGGTATTTTCTTAGGTTTCCCCTTTAATTTTTGGCTTATAAGTTATACTTTTTATAAGTCCATCCAAACAAGTCCATCTCCAACTCATTTACCAATTCAATCTCTTTTAAACGAAAATAAAAACCTTTGAGAAAAAATAACTACCAATTCCATGTCTTTATAGCTAAAACTAAAGGTTTGAATCCTAATATAACCATTTGAGATGGAGATGACAGATTGATTCTAAAGGATGAAGGAGAAGACAAGTAAGATGAAAACATACCCCCAAAAATCCAGATTAGAATGTGATAACTTGTGCTTAAGATTATATATGGGTGAGAATTGAGGGATTCATCTAAGCCTATGTCAATAATCAAAGCTCGAGGTCTGTAAGATTTCAGATATATGAAAAGGGAGAGAGAGGGAAAGCCACTAATGAAGTTGATAGGGGCGGTGGCTAGATTTTGTTAGGGCTATTTAGAGAGGAGGAAGGAGCATTGTGTAGTGTCATGAAATGAAAGAGAAAATTGAGATCAAGAGCAGGTGTAGACTTCTTAGTCTAGGATTTATGTGGGCCGTTGGATGAGATTGATCGACAATCTTGATTTGATCCTAAAAGTAAATGATGAAAAATATATACATATATTTATACAAAGAAAAAAAAATACAAATTTCAAATACCTTTATTTTTTATGTTAATTAAAAATGATTCTTTATATCTATGCAAGAAATTATATATGTAAATTATAATATAAAAATTTGGTAAAGATATACATAGATCAAAAAGTGAAGAAATAAATTGTGAATAATAAAACTGAGTGATATAATACAAAGTTATCAAATTAATTAAAGTTGTGATATCATAACCAAATTAAATATGGAAGGCTATTATCGATATTATAATTTATTCATTCTTTAAATATGTCAATATATAATACTTAGTTAAAATGAATTATATACATGATTCATAATATATATAATGTAACACACGTATGTATTATCGTTATTAAAATTGAATAATAATACTATAATAGAAATGGTTGTAAAAATGTAAGTAACATGGCATAATATATTGACACTAGAACTCACTGAAATTAATACTATTAAAAGTCAGGCAATTATTTTAGCAAAGCACTAAAAGAGAAATAATTGAATAGTCAAATGACAAAATTAGGTGTCAATAACATCCTTTCTTTGGTCAAAGAGAATGTAAGGCTACCTAGACAAAGGAAACTGACGAACCCAATTTTGTATGACCATCTGTTGACACCTAATTTTATCCCCTCTTTCATATAATTCATTCTATTGAGCTTCTAAAATATTAACAAGTTAAATATTTTATATTTCACTACTATTTTTGGTTATTACTATGAAATTATCTATTACTCTTACCTTTATTATTCTTATAATTATCATATTTTTATTATTTTAAAATTACATTTTTACTAATATTACTTTATTGTTGTCTTCTTTAAAATAGATTATCGTTACTTTATTTCAAGTTTCTTACTAAACTTTTTACATAATATATATTGTATTAGTTATTAAATTAGAAGTTCTTCAAAGAATCAATTTTAAGAAAGAAGAAGCCCAAAATATTCAGCAAAATTGATATTCGAAACGCAGCCCAACAATGGCCAAATAAGGTCCAAATCCGCAAGCCCTCTTCACAACAAAATATCAGAAATAGGTTCAGCCTAATCGATCAGGTTTTCATCTTTATTCCCATACATCTTTAGTTGAAGGGACGAGTTTTTTGGTTGCTAAAAAAATCATCCGACAAGTTTTTACACTCACAAGAACACCACTCTTACATTTGAATTTTGCTTACAAAGATTTTTTGAATCTCCTATCTATTGCACTTGACTTTATTTGAAGAACGAAAGTAGATTTGTGGTTGATAACTCCCAAGTTCACTGCACTATAAAAGGTAAAACATGATCCTTTTCGTTTCTGAATATTTAATTAAACATCTGCCTTTGTTGTTAGAAAAACATGAGTTAGGTATTTTTTTGTATTTGGTTATATTATATATAAGATATTAATTTTTTTTTGAGTATTGTTGTGATAATGATAATGTCTTTTAAGGTTGTTAAAAAATCTCATTGTGATCCTATAGATGGAGTTATCATGCTCAACTAAGGTTCTTGAACGGTTGATTTGATATAATAGTAGTGAAACGATAAGCTGTTACATTGTCTTTAGAGATATATTTGTGTATAAATAGTTTATGTCAAGTACGTGAAATATCTAGTTTTGCTTAGATGAGAATGTAATGTGTTCTCATGGATGAGATTAATATATGTTTCGATCAAATATTACCTTCTTCTAGACAATATCAAGAATCCTATTTCCTTGTCTAACTCTTTTCTCATGTTTATTTGGCATGAAAACCGGAGCTGAAGAGTTTCATTTTGAAACTCAACGATGCCGCTACCACCTGGAACTTGCATATCCCTCACATGGAGTCGACTAGAGACGTATATGGGCAAATGAAAATCGTTGCTATTATATTATATAGTCTACTACTTACTGTTGTGAATGTCTTTTTGTTAGTTGCTCTAATTTTAGAATCTAGACATATTTAAATCTCTATTTGAATACTTTATTAGCCAATCACATCTAGTTTAATAACTTGAATAAAAAAAATCAGATTGTTCTCTAGAGTCGTGTTTAATAATAAAATGAAAAGAAAAGATTTTAATTACCTAAGATATTTTTAACTATTCATGAATGTAAAACTAATCAAAGATTCTTGTTTTAACTTTGATTGTAGACTCACACTTTTTCTTAAACGGACCGATACATTTTAAATATGATCTACAGTTGATTAGCCTCACAGTTTTATTTTAAAGATAACAATATCAAAATCATTTTGAATATAAATTGGTTTCTACACTTTCTTTTACTTTGGGTCCATTTGGCCAGGCAAAACGCGTATTTTTCAACTAATGAGACCATCTTCAAATTTTTAAATTTAAGAAAACTTTCATATCTATTATTACTTTCGTATTTCCAAAAACCTATATTTTATCTTTACGTTAGGCTAATTAATTAATCAAGTTTGGTCGGTCAACCGTTTTTAATGGATCTTAAAGGGTGATTAATACCTTTATATTAATTGAACCCTTACCTAGAATCTTGTATTAATTAGACCTTAAAATGAAGTTAATTTAGACAATAATTTAATCATTTATGTAACATATCACTAAGTGAAAAAACTAGAATTAGAAAGAGTCATTTTTGGAAAGAATGAAAAATCTGGAAAATTAGTTATGTTAAGTATGAGTTTTTGATCAACTTCAAACGACCATAACTCCTAGCTCAAGATGATTTAGGTGTTCTAGAAGATACCATTGGAAATATCTTTGAATTATCTTTCAAACGCCGCCAAGTTTGTGCGATTTCGAGTTTGTATGAGGGAGATATCCCCATTTGAAGTTGGGCTATCTAGATAAGGAAAGTCAAAACTGGATTTGAGAGGGGTATTGTGGTCTTTTCACTACCCAATTAATTAAATTCGTTTTTGGTAATTAAGTTGGGGTCTCTATTGATGGGATTCAGTTTATGCTTTTGAAAATTGAGTTAGGGTTTTGAGAGAAGAGAAAAGAGAGGAGAAAAGAGAAGACGAAGCAAGGAATTGCCAAGTTCTTGAAGGATTGCTTGTGGATTTCGTCAAAGGGTGATCCCTACGAGGTATGTCAGTTCACGTAGCATTGGCTTCGTTCACCCATGCACCAAACATGTTTATTTCAGTATGTTTTTCGTCCTAAAAGATTGAGAATTTGATGTTTTTGAGTTGTGTTCTTGAATTGCCTTCGTTCTTGAATTTGGGATGAGATTGAGGAGTTCTTGAGAGTTTAATATCGATTATTAGAGTTGTTTTGAGTTAGATTCTAGTGTATATGTTCTAGGTATCTGAATCTAAAGAGGAATTGAGAAAAAGAATCGAATTTAGGTGAATTGAGGTTAGAAAACGAAGAAGGAACAAGTCTGGCAAATTTGGGTACCAGGTCCGCGACGCGGACCTGTTCCTCAGGATTGACAAAATTTTCTCCGCGTCGCGGAGTGGTCACGGACCGTTTTGCCTCAAAATTTATTTCGTGACCAAATTATTAAATGCATCTCCGCGTTGCGGACTTGCTTTCAGGCAGTGATTTATTGATCGTTTCTCATGTTTAACTATCTAAAAACACTCCTAAACATCATGAGATCTTTCTTATCACAAAGCACAATCCTTGAATCCATAAATTCAAATTCAAGGAAAGTTAAGAGCCAAGTCAAGAGAAGTTCATAGAGTCTTCCAAAAGTCTTTTACAAATTTTTTAACTTTGTTTTAAGACCTCGGTTTTGAGTTGGGTAAAAAGTAAAAATTGAAGTTCATTTCTTCAAAAGAGTATATTGGGACTATGTATTCCCAAAGTGTAAAGATGTTTTCACATTTAAACAAGAAAGGAAACTGAGATTTCCAAAAGAGCATTTGAGCTAGTTTTCAGTAAAGAGAATGCTTTCACAATTAAGCAAGATAGGAAACACTGGTTTCCAAGAGAGCCTTCAGGCTAGTTATTGTGTAATTATCTGAAACCATAGAAAGAGTTTCTGTTTTAAACATATGAGCTGAGTATTTTGGGAGTAGTATTGAGCACCGATGTGGGGACGAGTTCATATTAACTCAATGTCTCCATAAACCATGTATCCAACGTGGGTAAAAAATGGTCATACTTTTTAGATGATTCCTCAGTGCTTTTTAGCATAGACTAGTGGATCCACTTAGTTGAGGCATTCTACATCACGGCAAGGTAAAGGACAGTTTTGGCAGTGTGGGCGAGACGATGTATCATCGCATTAGCTCATACTGATGGTTGTCGGTTAGAGAAACTCCCCTAATATTATATTACTTTTATGTAAACTGAGTTGTTATTGTATTTCTTTAACACCTTGAGTTGTCACATACTATTTTAAATGTTTTGTATAAACTGCACCTTTATTGTTGTTTCACTTTGCATTTGAGTTGAGTATGCATGAGTTGAGTAAAGCTGAGGCAAGAGTTCTTTTCAGATTCCTTTCAAGCTTATGTCATGTTTAGTTTCCCCTCGCATGCTCGTACATTCAATGTACAGATGCCATTTGGCCTGCATTGCTTTATGATGCAGATACAGGTAACCAGGATTAATATCCCGCTCCTCGTTAATCCAGTTGAGCACTCAAAGTCAGTAGGTGAGCCTCCTTGCTTTCGGAGGACCCCTTTATACTGCTTTATAGTTATTTCATTAGGATGTCGTGGGTCTTGTCCTGACATCCATCTCAGTTGTTAGAGGCTTCATAGACAGTCAGATGTTGGTTCTTTAGTCTTTTCATTTTCATTCTATTATGTTCAGACTTGAGTTGTCACTTTGGCCAGTGAATGTTATTTTATTACATTCTTAGTTATCTTTGAGTTTCAGGTTACTTTTAAAGGTACAATATGTTGAGTAAAGTCTTCCACTGAGTAGTAAGCTAGGCCAAGGGTTATCTTAGGGCCATCAATGGTTCTCGAGTGCCAGTCCCGCCCAGTGTGTAGGCTCGGGGAGTGACAAACTTGGTATCAGAGCATAGAGTTCAAGAGTCCTAGGGATTCTATGAAGCCGTGTCTGTAGAGTCCTAGTTATTGGTGTGAAGCGCACCACATCTATAATTAAGAGTCCGTAACATTTAAGAACTATCTCACTTTTTTCATACTCATTTCATGCGATAGAGTTCATCTCTATACAATTTCTTTCTAACTCGTGCTTGCGCGTAACCGATTGTGATCTGGGCTATGGTTGAGAGTGCCTTCATGGGGAGTTTATGTTCCCGTGAGCTAAGAGAAGCAAAGGTAAGAGAATTCCTCACTCTTAAGCAGGAATTTATGAGTGTTCATGAGTACAGTCTGAAGTTTACCCAATATTTCCGCTATACTCCGGAGATTGTTGTGGATATGAGAAGTAGGATGAGTCTGTTTGTTGCTAGTTTGTCTCGTCTGTCAAGTAAGGAAGGTAAGGCTGTGATGTTAATAGGTGATATGGACATAGCAAGGCTGATGATTTGTGTGCAGCAAGTTGAAGAGGATAAGCTGAGGGATAGAGAGAAGTTTAGAAATAAGATGGCTAAGACAGGGAATAAGTCCGGGTAGCAGAAGAGTAATGCGAACCGTTCTTCCTTCCATCAAAAGCAAAAGGAACCTGCCCCATCATCTGCTAGTGCACCTGCACCAAGGAACAAATGTGAGTACAATAGTTAGAATTCGCAGCACTTCAGTTTGCATGTCTAGTTTTGAGCTATCCAGAACAATTACAGAAAATCAGTCATAATCAGTTTACTACTAAATTCATTGGGACTAGCATAATACCGAGTTGGACTGGGGTTTAGTGTACCCAAATAGTCCCAGAACTACTAGCCAAGTAGGTTATAAGTCCCTTCCATTGGCAACAAATTAGTAATCACGCCAGCATGCTTTTATACCTCTGGTAGGGTATATTGGGTCCTCGCAATGGGGAGTATACATTGGACTCCACATTTAGCTCATGTGGTTTTATTATCGGTGATTAGTAGCTCCCACAAATAAGTCAGACTCCATTTGCATTGACCATGTTTAGTATTCAGTTTTAGCATGTCATAGTTGGTCATTGCATACTGATCAGTCATGTTTAGTATTTTTTGGCATTCTATCATATCCATATATATGTCATTGCTTTTTTCTTGGTCAGTTATATATGTATTTCAGCGATACTCCATCCTCATGCTCGATACCTTTCAGTACTAACGCATATTTTGCGCTACATCTTCTTGTGATGTAGGTTCAGACTCTCAGCATCCAGATTGCAGTTAGATCATTTTCTGATTTTCAGCTCAGCAGATTAGTAGTGGTGAGTCCTCATCCTCTGAGGACTAGAGACATGATATCCTTACTGCTTTCAGTTTTTAGTTTCAGTTTTTCTAGATCTCTATATCTAGTTGGGGCATGTCCCAACATTTCTAGTCAGTTCAGAGGCTTACTATCAAATATAGTTAGTTTTAGCTAGTATGAGTTAATATCTTTTGTATTAAACTCTCTCAACTATAGTATATAGGTATTCCCCATCTTTTCTTTATTTATGATTTTGGCTTCCGCATCAGTTATTTTTATTCATGTTAATTACAGTATGCTCAAATTATGCCAGCAGGGTTAGCTTGGGATCACTTGTGGTCCTAGGTCTTGTGTCTGCGTCTCGGGGGTAGCTCGGGGCGTGACAAACTTGGTATCAAAACATTAGGTTTAAGAGTCCTAGGATGTCTGAAAAGCCACACTAAGCAGAGTCTTTTTCATGGGTGTGAAGTGCATCACATCTAATGAGCAGGATGCTACAAAGTGTTTTAGGAAAATCTTCACTTTCTTGTTACTCTTATCGTGTGTTAGGTATGATCTAATGATGTTCTACGTTTCAGTGATCATACCTCCTCGTAGAGTTAACGCTAGGAGAGCTAATGCCAGGAACGCGAATGCAGCTCCTCCAAACCTAGATTAGGAAGTTTCAAATGTCGAGTTCAGGAGTGCCATTCAGATGTTGGCTCAGAGCATGGCCAATCAAAACAACTAGCGGGTTCATGCTCCTGTGAATGCTAATGTTGGGTCAACTACAGCTAGGGTGAGAGACTTTGTTAGAATGGACCCTCAAGAATTCTTAGGGTCACAAGTTGGAGAAGATCCCCAAAACTTCATTGATGAGGTCAAGAAGATCTTTGAAGTGATGCAGGTAACTGGGAATGATCGGGTTGAGCTAGCTTCTTACTAACTTAAGGATGTGGCTCGTATCTGGATACTCAATGGAAGGATAGTAGGGGTACGAATGCATCTCCTATTACTTGGGATTGCTTTAGTGAGACTTTTCTGGACAGGTTCTTCTCTATTGAGTTGAGAGAGGCAAGGGCCCAAAAGTTTATGAATTTGAGGTAGGGTAACATGACTGTTCAGGAGTATGGGCTCAAGTTCAACCAACTCTCCAGGTATGCTTCTCACATGGTTGCTGATTCTAGGGCACAGATGAACAAGTTCTTGTATGGACTGTCAGACTTGGTAAAGACAGAGTTCAAAAATGTTATGTTGTTGGGAGATATGAACATCTCTAGGCTCATGACTCATGCTTAGCAGGTTGAGGGTGATAAGCTTAGGGAACGGGCCAAGGAGAACAAGAAGGCTAGAACAAGAAACTATGACTACTCTCAACAAAAATCGGGTGGTGGTAATCGCTCGCAGCAAAAATTTTCAGCGCTTTCATCAGCTAGTGTTCCATCTCCCAGGTTCCATAATGATCAGAAGGGTAGGGAGTCAAGCTCTAACTCTCATGATGGTGTTTCAGGTACCAAATTGAAATGACCCAAAAAGTTCTTAAAAATGTGCTTCGGAAGTTACCGGAAACTTGTTTAGCTATATAAAAAAAAAATCCGTTTCATTTTTCGAAAATCCGACTTCATATTCTTGTTTAGGGGGTCAAATTGAGTGGTAAATGGGTCTAACCCAAATTTTAGAGCAACCGTATCGAAATCCGAAATTTCCAAGTGAAGCCTTTTTCGAGGGTCTACTTTGGAGGGTCATATCTCCTAGCACACAAATTATTGGGTGGCCAATAACATATCCATGGAAAGC
>JAJOOJ010017742.1:0-31161 GCA_029582625.1 Solanum boliviense | reverse complement strand
AGGAGGTTTCCTTCCAAAGTTTGGATGAGGAAGGTCATAGTTATTTTGTGGAGGTTGAGGTATCTGGCGGCAAGGCGTTGGTGTTTGGAATTTTAGGTATGGTTGGGTTTGGTAATTTGATTGTGGAGTCTTGTCGTTTGGAGGGGTATTTTGGTAATGTGGAGCTTAGAGATTAGGAGGTGGAGTTTGGAAATTTGGTAGGACATAAAAGATTGGGTAGGGATTTTGTGGAGCTGGGTGATAGGCTTTGGAGGGAGAAGATTTTCTAGAGCTAAAACTGAACGATCTTTTTGTCCTCCATCAGATGTATGAGAAATAAAGGACACATCCTCTCGTTTCTTCGTCAATAGTCCCGAAGATCCGGCTTGGGCCACCACACGGGCAATTTTTCCAGTCTTAAGACCGTCTTCAATAGTCTCCCCTACTTTAACTATCTCAGCAAACTTGGCTCAAATAAACAACATCATTCTATCATAGTATTATGGCTCTTAGATATGCACAAATACTTCAATGATCACCTTTTCGGACATGGGAGGTTGAAATCTGGAAGCCTCTTTTCTCCACCTATTTGCAAATTCACGATAGTTTTTGGTGGATTTTGGCCTAATCTTTTTCAAAGAGTACCTATCTGGAACTATCTCTACATTATAAGCAAATCTCTCAAAAAAATCTTAGCTATAGCAGTCCAACTAGACCATTGCTTTATGTCTTGGGAAGCAAACCATTCCAAAGCCTCCCCATTCAAACTTCGTCTAAATAGTCATATCAACAATGACTAATTTTTCCTAACTCCCACGAGCTGGTCATAATACACCCTCAAATGAGCTTAGGGGTTTCCAGTTCCTCCAAAAGTGTCAAACTTTGGTACTTGAAACCCCTCGGGAAGGTCCAAGTATGGGTGGATACACAAGTCTTCATAGTTCAGTCCCATAACATCTAGAGTCTAATAAAGCCCTTTCATAGCTTTCATAATTTCTTCCTTTATGCTCTGCTTATTCATCTCCTATTTGACCCTCCACTCCTTTTCCTTCTCCTCATAGTGATCGGGTTCGTGATATGTAGTGTATGGAAGATGTGGTTGGGTGGGAATTCAAGCCCAGCATAGTCTGAATCAATCTTACCAGTTTTTCGAACATTGATTCTTTAGTTTCTTCACCACTAAAAAATCAGTGATCAGCATTAGCGTGCTAACACTTTTTCCAGACATTCTAGCTAGTTAACCTTTCTCAGGTTGAGAGATAAAGATTTAGAAGATTTTTAAAGGGTTCATATATTTTCTGAGAAACTTAAACAACACTTCGTGAGTAATTTGGACGGACATTTTTGTTGTGAATTTCATATATGCTTAGAGTGTTCTAAAGAAATAGGAGTGGATTAATTCTACTTTAGACAAAATAGCATACTATAACACAAAAAATATATATCAAGTAGCATACAAACAGTTTATATCGCATCCCAAACTTGTGACTTGTTTATACCAAAGGTGGGCCTAATGAATTTAAGGATGTGTATGTATTTTAAGCCAATTCATTATCCCCAAAATGTTTGATTGGACTCGAAAACGTTTGACAATGAAAACAAAGTACAAATAAAAGTAATCCCACGCAGGGGAGGATAACGAGTTTCAAATTGCCTTCGGTCCTTCGTCAAGTCTAGCTCTCTTGGCGACACTGACTTTTTCCCTTATGAAGTGTCTATTTGTCCATAAATGATATTCTTCTAGTCAAGCACCTTTTTCATACCCGACCTTTTCTATGGACTAGATTTGTAGCTCCATGCTATCGTCTAATTCGGACATGCACTGTCTTGATTTTCGTAGCTCTTGCTTTAGCTGCGTTATGACTTTGGCATCCTCTGAATGTCGATGCTGATGAGCCAACTCATTTTTCTCATACTTCTCTTGAAGTTGGTGGAGTTGAACCTGCTGTTTAGCACCAACATCTGCGATATGACGAGGGACATTTGGACCGGGTTCGATGGTTCCGACAATGTTCTTCTTCAACCACTCTTTGTCCTTTTCAGAACATTCTGGTTGAAATCTATTTGGCACCGGCTCACCCACCATCCTTCAATATTTCCATACTCGAAGTATATTTGCAGAAAAGAGAACTTTACCATTCTCATGATCCGTTGAAAATTTTCTCATGTCTGCAGCTTGGGGAAGCTCTTGTTTTCCCTTGAATTGCCTAAGGACTAGAGCGGGAGCATAAACTTGAGTCCCTCTAAATCCGGAAAATATCAAGAAAGGGATCCCTTCACCTCGGGTCACGATTTCTCTTGTTACCATACTTTTGATTGAGCATTGCACATTTTCTTCTCTTAATCCCCAAATTCTTGGATACTATAATTTTTTACCCCCCCCCCTTTCTATGGAAATGGTTAAGATGTAACCACCAACTGTGAAATGAAAGTTTGTTTGTTCGAATATTGGGATCTGGTTCCTGTGGATCATGGGTTTTAAGCAAGTGTTTCATCATCCACCATTGAAGCAAGAATCATGGACACCAAAGTGTAGTACATGATTGCCGACCCATAGTCTACCCCATTAAAAATGGCATGACTGACCATTACTACACTTGGATAGATAGTGTAGTTTGGGTTTTGAGGGAATACCATTGTCCCAAGTAAGCGTATTACAAAATCAAAAGGACGTGCTTTCTTCCAAGTTTCCTCTGAAACAAATTCATATTTAAACATTTCGAATGTCGTTGCATGCCCAAATCGTTGATAAATCTTCTATAGTGGAATGTTTGGTCCAAAAAGCTTATCCATCCATTCGACTTTGACATGTGAGAGTTCTTTTTTGATTCTATCAAAGTCACATATCTGAGGAATAAGGAGATCCTTATCAGGCTTATGTTTCTTTTTGTTGCACATGCTAATGCTCTCGTAACTGGCAAGAGCTATTTCGATGGTCATAATCATTTCTACATCCCCAAAACAAAATGTCATGTTTTTACTATCTAAACATGCACCATCGTTCCAATAAAATTAGGCCAAGCCTCTATTTCCATCAGTGATGGGAGATTGCCTTTATGCATTTGGACTTCTTTCTTGTCTTCGATATTCATGAACTTCCACCACACTTGGAGATAAGGGTGAGGTAGAGTCACCATTTAAGTCCTCAGAGGTTTGTACACAAGATCCATTCTTCAAAAAAGAAGAAGGTAAGTCACCCACCCTCAATGGATAATAGATTTGTTTAAAATGACATACACATCCTTCAATTGAATACATAAGCATGATTGTCCTTTTATTAACCATGGCTCAAATAGACATATAGTGGGCTTCTAATGGGCCCAACACGCCTTGAGTGTTGGGTCGTCTTAGTTCAGATGTGCTAAATTAAGGGATTTGGACTTCGCTCTACGCTAATTGAATAAGAGTGACTTTTGAAAGACTGGGACCCAAGAGGATAACTTAGGTTGGACCTACCACAACCATTCGACGCATGACGTACCAACAAATTACCGATTGTTCCGTAAAGAGTGAAGTATAAAAAAGACTGGATCTGGTTTTGCAAAATCATTCTTTAATATACTGTATTTATGTCGTGGTGACGGAAATGCCATGAATGCAAATGACAGTTAACATCATCATAAATTAAACATATAAAGCACAAATAAATTAAATATCACAAAATCAAATTATTAGTCAAATAAGAAATCAAGTCTAATGGTTAGAACCTAATAACCTCCCCAGTAGAATCACCATTTCTGTTATGTCATAATTTTACTATCTTAAGAAAAAACACTTTTTAAAATGTTCTAAGTATGAAACAATTTTAAAAAATACTTAAAAAAGAGTCGCCACTTAATTTTTTTCAAGAAATTAAGAAAACTTAATTTAAAAGGGCCTTAACAGAGTAAGTCTTTATAAATTCAGAGAAAAGGGGTAAGAGGTTCTTATTTCTACTTTAAGAAGGTGGTAGCACTTAAAGTAGCCGCTAACACGCGTGTATCAGACAACTTGACTAAAATATTTTTTGACTATTTTTTAGGAAAATGATTTAACATAAAATATGATTTACAATATTCAATTAACTTTGAGAAAATAGTCAAACACAGAACATTTTTTAAATCTTTTGTAAAAGGGACCTTATTTAAAACATTTGAATTGAATTACAAGTGATTAAAATTTTAACAAAACTAGATTAATTAGAATTTATTTGAATAATTTTAGAAATAATAATTTAAACCAATTTGGTCATGAAAATAATTTTAAATTAATTGAAAAATTAAAAACATTGCCCAAAGATATTCAATAAAAAAATACAAGAGTTGATAAAAAAATGAAATTTTATTAAAATAAACTGACATAAAGAATATAGTTCATCTTTGGGGGATTTTAATTAAATTAAACCAAATCAAATAAAGGGTTAGAGTTAAAAAAATCACAAATAAGAAAATAAGTATAAGTCAAATAACTAAAGAAATAATTAACTTAGACCCAAGTCTAGTTTCTGAAAATGACTTGGGCTTCAGACCAAATTAAGCCTCAAGAACTGCTGCAATTGGGCCTCCTTGCCCATTTTTGAGTCTGCTTTATGGATTTTGACCCATTTACTGTGTATATAATTTGTGTATATTTTTGTATATCTGCTTCTTCCACCTATATTTTTTTTCCATTCCACTTGTTTCAGCTTCCCTTTTACTGCACGATAACTTCCTTTGATGAGGTAGACTCGAAACAACTCAACTGACAAGAGATTAGCATCTATGAAGGGGGTGACAAACTCAACTGAATGTAATCGCATATGAAGGGAACATGACTAAATTTCACACTACATAAATGTTTCGAATCAATGACTTTAACATGCTTAGTTGGAAACAATCAAGGAAAGTTGAAATTTGGACTTCTATGTATAAAGAATAATTAAAGATAAAGAGGTAAGCCAAATAAACACGAAACCTTTACAGTACTAAGGTTTATCAATGAGGTCATCTAATCATATTTCAAATCTGCCAAAAGAAGGGTCAAACTAATAGTTTCAAGCTTGCTAAACCCTCACAAGTATTCATAATTATATAGTCATGATCCTATTGTGGCAGGTTTGGGAAACACATATGAGAAATCATTGCAAATTTTATAACAATGGCATCCTTGACCATTATTTCACTTAAGCTACAAGATCAAATATTGGAGCATGGAAACTTATTGACATATTTAATCTAGATTTTAACTAAAAATTTATATCCTAGAAAATAGAAGTTGGATATGTACATGAGGGATAAAAAGACAACTTGGGATGTCCAATAAACGAGACATGCTTGCAAGGTATTGAACAAGCCAAAACACATTAATGGAAAATAAAGCTAAGAATAAATTTGACCAGAAAGACACATTATATAAGAAACAAATTAAGATTAGAAAGAAATTTTACTAAACTAAGACAAATGGGCTGAAGAGCTTCCTACTACTACTACTGACCAACAGACAGGTAAAAGAACTTGAAAGAAAAATCGAAAATTGTAGGCTCAAACCTTCTTGGGTTCGATTTCGAAGAATACTATTCTCCAACCTTCAAATTTCAATTCCCTCCTCTAAATGGCACCAATTCAAGGTATTTATAGAATAAAATAAATGTTTGAATTCAAATAGTCGCTTGAGTGGGAGATGAGAGATTGATTGGAAAGAATGCAAGGAAAAACAATCAAGAGGAGAACATACCCCCAAAATTTTAGATTCGATGTGATATCTCTTGATCCGCTTCAGATTTGGGTGAGATCTCTCTCAGGTAAAGTTAACAAATCTGGTTCTGAGGTCGGTAATCTTTGAAATGAGGAGAGGGACTGACATAGGTGATGGACAGATGAAGAACTAGGGTTCTTCTCTTAATTTTTGCGGTTTTGGGAAGAAGAAAGGGAAGAGTAGAGTGCGTCAAAGCTTGAAAAGAAAAGGAGAGACGAACGCGTGAGGGCGTGGGAATATAGGGTGTACCATTATGTGCGTTATATGTAAAAATATATCTATATATGCGCAGATGTCCAAGAGTTAAGAAAATTGCCCATTTTATTTAAAACAATGCCACTTGAGTTGCTATTATTAGATTTTGGTATAACTAAATTTTGCAAAAATTAAAATGAGATGCATAATTATCGATTAATTATTTGAGCTTCTTAATTTAAACAAGACGAAATAATTATCAAGACATAAGTTAATTACATAGGACAGAAAACTAATTATACAAAATTATAAAATTCATTAATTTAAATGAAATAAATATGTATTTTTGCTAAACACTATTTTTAGGCTACTTATTAAATATTTATATAAAAGATGAAAATTATACAAACCAATATGTTAAATTATATAATTATTTCTCAAAAATACTAACCAAAACTAATTAGAAAGAAATTTTAAAATATATATTTTTTAGGATTTTTCAAAGAATATTATTTGAAATTATTTTAAATTGAAGAAGCTGGTTAGTTAACTCGAATTGCATAGAGTAAAAATTGGGTGTCAAGATTTTAAGAAAACAAAGATAAAGACATATTTCAAAGTTAAAGATTAAATGTCTTCAAAAAAAAATTATAGTCCTAATAGGATTTTATTTTATTTAGAAGAAAAAAGTGATAGATACTTAAATGTCGGAAATATTTCTCACATACATGATTTATTTATATTGAATACTTACCTATAATTGATTTTAAAAATAAATGAAAATTGCATACACATAGAGGAAATCCACAAAAAATTGGTAATTCTTCAATGTAGATTGAAATTTGAATCGTAAATTATATTGTTCCAAAAAAATGAAATAGCATTGCTTTTTTTTTTGGTTTGTGCATATTTAAAAAGATTGTATTCACTCTGGTTAGATCTAATGAATTTAACATGCATGATTATGTTAGATCTAAGAATAGATGGAATGTATATACAACAATTGAACATAGAAAATCATTTCTACAATATTTTTTAATAATAAGGATTCCTTTTATTCTGATCAGATATACAGAAAACAATTCATAGACAATCAGAATAATTTATATACAACTATTGAACAAACAAAATCATTTTTGAAACCACAACAACAGAAAAAAAAATCAGTGAAAAAATTACCTCATTGAGATTAAATAGAAAATTCTAATTCTTACATCTGGAAATTCAATAAAGTTATACATCAAGATTTTCTTGCATCACTTGAAGGGAAGAGACTTAGTGTTTTTGTAATAATACAATATGTTGTCAAATATATACACCATACTAATGTTTTGTCTAAAACAATTATAATATATGGGTCCCATGGAGAAATATATATATTCACTTTGACTTCCAAATTGTTTCTTTTTTATATTTATTTCAAGAAATTAATTTTAGAACCCCTCATTTTAAATGTAGATAACTTTTCTCTCTTGAAAATAGTTTCTACATAATGGATAGATAGATCTCTATTTTTTCCGTGCTTAGTATATGAACATATTTAGACGTAATTTTTATTATTCAAAAACTGAAGGATTGTGGTGACACTTCACTAACCCTTCGTTAGATAATTTAATTGTTTCCTGAAATACTAAAATCAATTAATCATACGGAAATAAATGAAATAGCGATAACAAGCCATAACTTAGCTTTCATATAAGTATATAAATGTTGAACATATCAATTAATAGAAAAATGAATAGAAGTTAAATATAACTTTTTAAATACGAATGCACTATCTGAAATGATACAAGACTAAAAAGTAAAATATAAAGTTTATAGTTGATCATGGTCAACAACTTCATATTGGTGATTTGATGTTCCAATAAATATGTCATATATTTTATGATTTATTTGCAAATTTGATTTTCTAGATTAGTTTGATGGATGAAATAGAGAATTTTTCATAGCCAATGCCCCAATTGTTGGTGTAGTTGGTTTTCTTCTCTATGCACACAAGGGCTAGGTCGCATTCGTGAAGAATAATTGTAGGAATTCTATGGAATCACGGGGTCAGTTCCGCATATGCGGAGGATAAAGTTTGCTAGTTCAGTTCTGGATGAGGAATCTCGTTTGTGATTGTTCCGTCACGATTATGATGGAATCACGGGGTCAGTTCCGCATTTGCGGAGGATAAAGTTTGCTAGTTCAGTTCTGGATGAGGAATCTCGTTTGTGATTGTTCTGTCACGATTGTGATGGGTTCTATCGGATCACTTGATCACGTTGTCAATTGTGATCTACATTCACGAAAAAAATTAAGACCTGGACGAAATAACCCCTATTTGAACATAGACTTCAATTTAAGATTTTTTTAGTTATGTAGCTCAATTTTGGTAATTCTCAAGGAGGAATTGCTCATTTTATCTCAGGGTAATAATCTAACTCTAAATTTGGTATTTTCCCTACATTATATTGTTTGTTTCATGATTTGATTCACATTTGGGTGTTACAAATTAGGATTTTTGAACCTAAAAGTGATGAGTCACATTTTGATTATTTGTAGTCCAGTTCGCGCTTGGATTTTGATTAAATTTCATATTTGTGACGCAACTAATTTTGAAATAAAATTATTGCTCTGACCTTGCGGGCATAGGATTGACTTTTCGTATAATAATATGTTTATCAATAAACTCATATACTTATCTAAAATTTATTGTTGATAGATTGGGAGTATCTAGAATATTCAAGAAAGGCATATTTGTGATGGTTTATGTAATGACCCAATTGGTCATTTTTTTAAAAAACCAGAAAATTATCATTTTACCCCTCGGATACTATAACCCCGAGCTAATTCTGATTGAATTTTGAATTTTTTTTGAGATTTGAGTAAAAAGTTGTGAATTATGCATGATTTTGATTTTGAGAGGCTAAAGTTGTTAAAAGGTGGTTTTTGATATCTATGGGAGTTTTGAGGGTCAGAATGGAATTTTGCCGATTCTGTCAGTCCTGAAATGTGGAAATTGGTCTATGAGAGTTGTCGGTTTCAAATATGGAGTCTTTTTGAGGATTTGAGATCTTAAGTTGGAAATTATTGAGATATTAGCATTTGGATTGACTTTGGTCAATATTCGGGGTTCGTATTCTCGGAATGGAATTTATGGACTTCCGCTGGATTCGGGGGATGATGTTAGGCCTAGGTGAGGTCTTGGTTGAATTTTCAAAGGTCCCGATCTTGTTTTAGCCATTTAGACATTGTGTTCAGTTCTTGTGACTTTCATGGAAGTAGGCTTAAGGAGATCACGAATTCGTAGTTTGATAGTTCCATTGAGTCCAGAACATCAAGTTTAGTCAAATTGCATATATGGTTTGTGTGAATGGAATCTGAACGAATCTCGAGGGTCCATTTGTTGATTTTGTTGTTGGCTGAAATTTCTCATGTCTAGTGTGCTCGCATTAGCCAGAGGTTGTTCACTAAAGCGGGCCTTGCTTTCTCAAACACTTTGCTGATTTCGCAATCTTCGCTTTATGGAAACGAGATGCATAATTATAAATTAATTATTTGAGCTTCTTAATTTAAATAAGACAAAATAATTATCAAGACATAAGTTCTTTACTTAAGATAGAAAACTAATTATACAAAATTATAAAATTCACTAATTTAAAGGAAATAAATATGTATGTATGCTAAACACTATTTTTAGGCTATTTATTAAATATATATATAAAAGATGAAAATTAAACAAACCAATATGTAAAATTATATAATTATTTCTGAAAAATACTGACCAAAACTATATATATATATATATATATATATATATATGATTTTTCAAAGACGATTATTTCAAATTATTTGAAATTGAAGAAGCTCGATAGTTAACTTGAATTGCATAGTGTCAAAATTGTATGTCAACAACTGCCCCATTCTTTGGGTAGGTTTGATGAAAGAGAATCTGGGCAAAGAAGATTGCCGAATCCAATTTTAACCGAATCCATTTCATCTTTTTGAGAGAAAGGCTCGATACAGATTTTGAGGAATTATGGCCAGACCCTAGCATTGAATTTCCTACTTATCTCAAGTTATATGAGAATTCAGTCCATTTAGTTCAAAACAACGCTTGATTTGACACATGATTTTTTTTTTATAAAAAACAAAAAGCTATCACGGTATCGAGAGATTGTAATTCTCGGAAATAAGATATAAGAGAGATTGTTGGCCTACATATCCATTGACCTCAGGAGTCAAGCAGTCTGTAGTTCAACCCAATCGGTTGGAAATGAAATCTATTATGTTAAGATAACCTTTGGTTCAGGAAGAGTGACAAATAAATGGAGTTCTGAAAAAAAAGGCTTGCAATCTCTTAGTCATGAATGTGGAGCTCTTCACATCCAAAAATAAGAACTTGCACAATATAATTTTTGAAGCTTTGCATGTACTGTGACTACGATTTGAAGATTTGCTTCCAGTTGGTGTCGAAAAATTAAATCGGATGCGAAACTAAAACTGTAAGACCTTAAGAAAATGCTGACATGCCTTATGATAGCAGTTTGGTTTGATTGTGGTGAAAGTCGCTCCTCAGCTCCTGTCCAGGGAGTTTGATATTCCTTCTCAGACTCGTCCCAGTTCGCTGCTAAGAAAAAGTTCCACGTTATGTTTCACTTTTTTTTATGACGTCTGTACCTGTGGTTTAATTGAGAATGCATCCTCTCAGATGTTCTCAATAAAGACTAAGATAAAACTCATTAGTAGAAATTGTAATTCAAATAGGAAAGTAGTCTCTTTACTACGTTGGTACGCCAGCCTCCACCAATTTTGACGTAGATCAAACGAGGAACCTTTCGAAAGTTTGATGTGATTTATAATGTACTTCTCAAACTTCAGCCTCCTTCTGTTTTGAAACAATATATGATGACTTGATATGTTGTTATGTTTTCGTGGCCCTTTTGACAATGATATCCCCTTTTCTAGCAAATGATGTGGATGACCCTCTCAGTAATGATATGACAACCTTTATTAGTTTAATGTTTATGGCTCTATCGGCAAAGACAGTATCACCTCTGATAACATAATGTGGATGACCCTCTAAGCAATGATATTACCATCTTTGATAATATGAAATGGATAGCCCTATCAGAAATTATATTACCACCTTTGGTAATATAATGTTGATGGCCCTCTTGGCAATGATATTATAACCTCTGATAATATAATATAGATGACCCTCTCGACAATGATATTACTACCTTCTGTAATATAATATGGATTACCCTTTTGGCAATGATATTACCACCTTTGGTAATATAATGTTGATGTCCCTCTCGGCAATGATACTATCACCTCTAATAATATAATATGGATGACCCTCTCGATAATGATAATACTACCTTTGGTAATATAATATGGATGACCCTCTTGTCAATGATATTATCACCTCTGATAATATAATATGGATGGCCCTCTCGACAATGATATTACTACCTTTGGTAATATAATATTGATGACCCTCTTGGCAATGATATTACCACCTTTGGTAATATAATGTTGATGGCCTTCTCGGTAATGATATTATCACCTCTGATAATATAATATGGATGACCCTCTTGGCAATGATGTTACTACCTTTGGTAATATAATATTGATAGCCCTTTTGGCAGTGCTATTATCACCTCTAGTAATATAATATGGATGGCCCTCTCGGCAATGACATCACCACGTCTGATGATATGATATGAAATGGCCTTTCGGCAATGCACATCACTGTGTCTGGTATCGATGTGCCTTACAAATATCCTTCAACGTTAGCCTCTTCCTACTTTAACATAATAATGAATATTTTTTGGCAAGTTACACTTCAAATTCTCTTCGATATTTGATGTGTCTTACCTGTGCCCTTTAGATGTCTTTGACGCTGGAAAATTAATATGACGTTATTATGGTCATTTGTACATCTTCAAGTTCCATACTCTCGATGCTTTCACCTACTTTTTTTTGACCACTTGTACCTTCATTGTGGATTCTATTTTTTGAGAAATATGAACAAGACATTGTTATTCAAAATACCAAGTTAACTATTTTTATCATTGGAATATCAATGCCTTTTCCTGCATAAAGAAAATGTTAGTCTTGGGCGCTTTGGTTCTTTTGAGTTTCACATATTTGTTTTAAATGAACTAATCTGTGTTGACTTCTTTAATTGCTTGCTCTTCCTCTTGCTAACTTTGGTTGATTGCTTATAGCTTCCCACTTCTTGGTAGATATAAGATAGATCTATATTTTACACAAAAATATTTGATATATATCTAAAGTTTTAAGAAAAATAGATTTTTGAAAAGTAATTTGATGAGGGTCACTACTAGGTGTCATGTCACATTAAAGCTTAAATGAACACTTCAGTTCAAATTTCGATAAATCCAATATAAAAGTCATTTTAAGCTGGGGAGATCAAAAGATAATTGAAGTTTGACTTTGAATTTCTAAAATATTGGGGTTCATGAGCTTCTGATTACGCTGAAGTTTACTTGTCGTTAACTTTGAACTTCTGACAGTACTTAATAGAATTTTTGAAATCTTCTCAATAATTCCTCCCCAACGAAATGTCTTGACATTTATCAAATCTTTGGTAGGAAGACTTGCGGAATTTTTGAGATCTGCTAATTTTTTTTGTACAAATTGCCTTTTAATAATGCATGCTCAATCCTGTCTTGCTGACGAAGGATCTTTAATTTGAGCTCCTCTCCAAAATTCTGCCCCAGTTTCCATTATTAATGGAAATGGAAATTTTATGGGGTGTATGACCGAGCCGTCATGGCGCCTATGTATCCCATTGAGGAAGGAATAAGGTCAAACGTAGTTCCCCATTTTGGAATAAGAGAAATAAAAAATTTTAATAAGAAAATGACTGGGGCCAACTTAGGCCATCTACGTATCTCATTTTTTAGAATTCATGTCAGATGTAGTTCAATACAAGGATATAAAAAAATTAGAATAAGCAGTTACAAGCAAATGATATGACTACAAGGAAAGTGATAAGAGAAAAGCTAATCTTCAGGCGTACGAGCTCTTGACAACATCTGAGTTGATTGGTTTAGGCTACTCCAGGCCTTCCATCTCTGACAGGATCAAGGCACCTCAAGATAACACTTTTATGCACCATGTATAGTCCTTGCCAATTTGGTGCAAATTTCCCTTTATACTCATCTTAATGGAGGATGATACGTTTGAGGACCAATTATCCTTCTTCAAATATTTGAGATCTCACTTTTTTGTTCAAAGGATGAATCATTCTCTGTTGATATAATTGACAATGACAAACAATGATCATCCTCTTTTCATCAATTAAGGCTAAGTGTTCAATCGGATTATCAACCCAATAAACATTGCTCGGTTCAACTTCTTGAATGATTCTCAATGAAGGTATTTGAACATCAGCAGGTATCACTGCTTCTATCCCATATACTGGCAAATATGGAGTTGCTCCAATTGATGTTCTAACGGTTGTTTGGTATCCCAACAAAGCATATGGTAACATCTCATGCCAACCTCTATGATTATCAATAATATTTCTCAAGATATTTTTGATGTTCTTATTGGCAGCTTCTACGGCTCCATTCATTTGAGGACGATAAGCCGTCGAATTTCAGTGAGTAATATTGAATTGCTCACATATCTCCTTCATCAAATGACTGTTGAGGTTTGCACCATTGTCTGTAATAATGGAATTAGGTAGTCCAAATCGATATATCAAGTTGTTAGGAACAAAATCAGCTACTACCTTCTTCTTCACAGATTTATAAGAAGTTGCTTCCACCCACTTGGTGAAGTAATCAATGGCAACCAAAATGAATCTATGTCCATTAGAGGGGGTGGCTTAATTGGGCAAACGACATCCATTCCCCAGGACACGAATGGCCAAGGTGATCCCATAAAATTAAGTTCGTGAGGGGGTACTCGGATCAAATCACCATGTACATGACATTTATGACAATTTTTAACAAATCTACAACAATTGGGCTCAAATAACCCTCAAGCTATACCTTGTTCAATGTATTGATAGCATCCCATACCACTACCAATACTAAGGCACCACCTTAAGGTCACCATAAGTGAACTTACCATTCATCGTTTCCACCTTTACACAATAAAGCATATAAGAGACATAAACATTACATGAGTCACATCATCACATTAAGACCAACATCTAAGACAACTCTAAGTCATCCTTATGCAATGTGCAAGTAGCATCCCATACTACTACTCACACTAAGTACTCATTTGAAGCCATCATAGACAAGGAACATTCAAATACAACAAGTCATAACAAGGAAGTAACTCATAATACAATCCAAGTTTAGCATGCATCATATACATTTAAGCATAAAAACATTTAAGAGTCAACATTATTCATTAGCTTCATTACATTAAGAGAACCTTCATTCATTAGACATTGGATCAATATTCTCATAAATGTCATCATAAGAGCCCATTCATTTCATTAACATTATAAGGAACACACCATGACCTCCCTTAAATGCCTACTTGTGCAACGCATAGACGTCGTCCCAAACCACCACCCGCACTAAGTAGTACATCCTTAAAAAGCCATAGTTCATTAACATTATTGTGGGTGTAAGCCTTAAGAGACATAGACCACGTGAGCTTTACATGGAATCTCGATGTCACCCTCACCGGATAAATGGATTCCTACTTGCCTAAGGTAGGACCATCGTTTGTTTAGCCTTAAGTGGATCCCCTACCTAGACCTATGTGGGCACATAGTTTATGGGATAGGGAGATTACTACTAGATACCCCGCCTCAACTAACATATGAGTATCCATCTCAAGAGATTGCTACTAAGTGGCCCTCCTCAACTCACGTATAAGCACCCATCTCAATTCATATACACTCGGTGCTTGGCATTATTCCCCACAGAGTATTTGACATTCATTACATTCCTTCATTATTATGGGATAAGAGATTGCTTCTATATACCCCACCTCAACTAACGTACAGACCTCCATCTCAAACCCAACATTCATTAAGAATAGGATAAATGGATTGTTACTATATACTCCACCTCAACTAACGTATGAGCATCCATCCCATCCCAACATTCATTCATTGGAAAGCTCATAGATTCGAAGATGAGAATAGCCTTTCACCTAAGAACCCCCTTATTGTGAGAAAGTTCTTTCACAACATGTCATTAATATTCATTAGAGTACAATTGAGATTTGCCTTTCAAGCAACCCATCGTCATTAACATTATCATTGAACTTCATTAATTCTGCATTCAAGTGTGTGTGTGTATGTGAGAATAGCCTTCCACATAATCACCATCATTCACAAGTGTTAATAGAGAGATATCATTCAATCCTAACACAATTAGCTTCTATACAAGATCATAACTCATTCTTTTAGATCACACACATGATTCACATTATAATTATACATTAAACACCTTATGTAGGGTACAAGGACTATATCCATTAATTCAATACCACAATATACATAGTAAGTAAACACCTCCACCTTTCTAGTGGATCAATAGCTCAAACACAATTCTACTTCAACATGTAATTCGACCATAACATGCCCTTTCAAGGACATGTTCAAGAGTCACCAACACACCAAAAATTTACTATAATTAAGGCATGTATAATGATACAATTCAACAATCTAAATCAATTTAGGCATAATCCATCAACATTCATTCATGATCAACAAACCCACTTCATAAGGTACAATTTCGGAATTGAGAGAAATCATGGTTTCATAGAGTATTTTAATCAGAATCATCAATTAAACACCAAAACAATCATAATTTGTCATTATAAACCATTTGAAAACATTTGATGAAAGAACAAGTGAGATTGAGTAAAACCCTAGATTTTTCATGATCTGAAATCACCATTGAATTGGCTCTTTGAATGGAAAATTAGATAAGTATCAAGACTACCATACCTTGCTATTAATTCCCCACGAAAATCCTTTGAAAACCTTGAAGAATTTGACCTTGAGAGCTTGAAGCCTTCACCTCTAATGGAGGTTTCTAGAGAGAGATCTTTTGAGAGGAGAGATGTTTTGATTTTGGAGTTTTGAAATAATGAGATGTAAAATTGAGTTTAACAGTTTTAATACTCTTAAATTACCATAAATAACTTAAAAGAACTGCCCCCAACTTATTAGCACTTGGGGTGAATTTACCAATTCACCCCAACAATGGCCGAACCATTTGACAGATTGCAGGTTCAATTGACGGATTCCCATCCACGGACCGTGGATGGGTTGACGCTTCGTGCTGTCAGCTCGTGGTTTGTGGCTGTGGCATGTTTTGGGGGTCCTTGACCTATGGAGGCCATCCACGGGGTGTGGGTAGACCTGTGTTGCGTGGTCCCCTCCTTTAGGTCACCAAGTCTTTGGCAACATTCTTCATTTGAGGCAGCCTTGAGGGTTAGACTTAGGGTCCTCCTCAAGGACACCTAGAGTGGTCCTTGGGGAGTCATACTTTGATGTTTAACCCCCAAACCCCTCAACCATGGCTCTAGACAATATCAAACACCCTCAAACCCGATAATAAATTCAAACATACACACGTTCGGCTCTAGTTTCACTTATTCTTTTTCAGGGTCGTTACATTATCCCCACTTAGGAACATTCATCCTCGAATGACACTTAAAACACATTAAGGGGTAACGACTCAATACTAGCAACCCATCATGCATGAAACATCATAAACAATGCACAAAACTAGGAGGAAACCTCAACTACACATCAAACAAACTCCATGCAATTCAAGAAAGTAGGAACTACTTATACAAAGTCATTATGCATTAAAACTTCACATTTCTCATTACATTGGAGGCATTGCCTTCTCCAACTCACATCATGCTCATCACCAAATCATTAAGCACATTATGCAACTTCATTATAAAAGCACATTAAGCATGTTCAACATTTCATCTGATATAGCATATAGACAGCTCATACTAAATGCAAAATCAATCATGAGAAATATAAATCATGAAAACTCATTTGCTCATATAAATAAGGATTCAAGTAGAACATACATAACATAAAGAGACCATGGAAACTCACAATCACAGATGACTCCAAAACATGAAACAAGCTACTAGGAACTCTTGGTCTCAAGCTTGAATAGGAATAGAAGGAAAGTGATAAGGATACAATACTCTTAACAACCTTACTATCCCCAATTAGGAGAAAACCCAACTAAGGCTAACATGAAAAACAACATAGGAACCTCAATAAGACATTCACACTAGAAGGAACCATTACCATACCAGAGCTTTTAAACTAAGAAGGTCCTCATATAGCAACTCTTGCTCACAACAACTTTACCATCACCACTCAAGGTCTCATATGAGTCTACCACACCGGGTCTAAACTCCTGAAACACACTACACCTCATAAGGTGAGAATCAAGCAAGCCTAACTTATGAACATTAAGGACACTCAACCACCTTGCCACCTAAGCACATTATCTCCCCCATTAGGTGTAAGCCTATACAAACTCTTTACAACATCACTTATTTCAATTCTAAGGTCGGAGCAAAACATCACTAAACCTTCACACTCATCACACAAGGATAATTCCAAAACAAGGTGAATTACACTTATACCCTCTTTTAAGGAGTCTACTCACTCAACACATCAAAACATTTCTAAAACACCTCATTTCATCAATTATTTCAACATACTTCAAAACTCATCATGACCTTCTACCAACAACACAGCTAACCATAAAGCAGCCCATCCATACAAAAGACAACATCATAACATATCACCTCAAATCTAGCAAGTCACATAGCCATGATTTACATCAATACTCACCTTTTTCTCCCTCGATCCTTGAAGCATTAAGCCCTTCTAGTAGTCACATCTTCAAGAAATAAGAGAAATAACTTATGGAGTCAAACTCTATGGCACAACTTGAAGAATATTGGAAGAAGTGTAACTTTCTAACGTCCTATACCCTCTCGCTCATATATATGTCGCGACTGACACGAATGAACAAGACTCTACTAGACGTGGCTTGTGAGGGATCAACCCTAAAGACCATTCGCAAAACCTTGTGCTCTAATACCATGTTTTCCACGACCCAAGTCTAGATCCCAGATGCAACACGGTGTACTCGACCCCGAAGGGGTCTTATACAAGCCTCATAACATTCATTCAATGCACAACTAAAAGAAATAGTATGGAATTAAAACTTTTTATTCAAAAACCATACAATCTAAAGACATTCAAAAACATTTGAACTCAAGCGAAAGTCTATCTATTACATGGCCATCTTAGACAACTTTAGACAAGAGTAGGGCCACAACCCTTTACAATATAAATCTAAAAATAGTCTTATTACATGAAAAAGGAACAGAACTTCTAAACACTTGTCCTCGATCTATGAGGACATACCTAAAATGTCTTGGAGAACTCTAATCCAAGCTTCACTAGAGAGGATGCAATCACTTGCTGGAACCTACACTTGTAGTAAAAACATGAAGAAGAATGGGTTAGCACAATTAAGTACTAAGTATGATAGCCATGCAAAAACATGCTTAAAAAGGACATTTTGTTTGAAAGTCATGCTTTATGCCATTTTGGTAAAACATCAAGAATATAGATAAAAGAGGCATAATATAAGTCACATTTTCACATTTGAACAAGATAAATATATAAACCTTTACCTTTACCTTAAGCCTTCACCTCAAGTAACCCTCAAACTATACATTGTGCAATGTATGGATAGCATCTCATACCACCACCCACACTAAGGCACCACCTTAAGGTCACCATAAATGAACTTACCATTCATCCTTTCCACCTTTACTCAATAAATAATTTAAGAGACATAAACATTACATGAGTTACATCATCACATGAAGACCAGCATCTAAGACAACACTAAGTCATACTTGTGCATTGTGCAAGTAGCATCCCATACTACTACTTACACTAAGTACTCCATTGAAGTCATCATAGACAAGGCACATTCAAATACAAAAAGTCATAACAAGGAAGTCACTCATAATACAATTTAAGTATAGCATACATCATATACATTTAAGCATAAAAACATTTAAGAGTCAACATTCTTCATTAGCTTCATTATATTAAGAGCACCTTCCTTCATTAGACATTGTATCAACATTCTCATAAATGTCATCATAAGAGCCCATTCATTTCATTAACATTATAAGGAACACACCATGACCTCCCTCAAATGTGTACTTGTGCAATGCATAATAGGTATCCCATTCCACCACCCACACTAAGTAGTACTTCCTTAAGAAGCCATAGTTCATTAACATTATTGTGGGGGTAAGCCTTAACAAACATAGACCATGTGAGCTTGACATGGAATCCCAGTGTCACCCTCACCGGATAAAGGGATTTCTACTTGCCTAAGGTAGGACCATCTTTTGTTTAGCCTTAAGTGGATCCACTAGCTAGACCTATGTGGGCACATAACTTATGGGATAGGGAGATTGCTATTAGATACCCCGCCTCAACTAACGTATGAGTATCCATCTCAAGAGATTGCTACTAAGTGGCCCGCCTCAACTCACGTATAAGCACCCATCTCAATCCATATCCACTCGGTGCTTGGCATTATTCCCTACAGAGTATTTGTTATTCATTACATTCGTTCATTATTATGGGATAATAGATTGCTAGTAGATACCCCGCCTCAACTAACATATGGGCATCCATCTCAAACCGAACATTCATTAAGAATGGGATATATGTATTGTTACTAGATACTCTGCCGCAACTAACATATGAGCATGCATCCCATCCCAATATTCGTTCATTGGAAAGATCATAGATTCAAATATGAGAATCGCCTTACACCCAAGAACCCCCTTATTGTGAGAAAGTCCTTTCATAAACTAGTCATTAATATTCATTAGAGTATAATTGAGAATAGCCTTTCAATTAACCCATCGTCATTAACATTATCATTGAACTTCATTCATTCTTCATTCAAGTGTGTGTGTATGTGATAATATCCATTCACATAATCACCATCATTCACAAGTGTTAATAGAGAGATAACATTCAATCCTAACACAATTAGCTTCTAAACAAGATCATAACTCATTCTTTTAGATCACACACATGATTCACATCATAATTATACATTAACCTCCTCATGTAGGGTACAAAAAATATATCCATCAATTCAATACCACAATATACATAGTAAGTAAGCACCTCCACCTTTCAAGTGGATCAATAGCTCAAATACAATTCTACTTCAACATGTAATTTGACCATAACTTACCCTTTCAAGGCCATGATCAAAAGTCACCAACAATTTACTACAATTAAGCCTTGTATAATGATACAATTCAACAATATAAATCAATTTAGGCATAATCCATCAACACTCATTCATGATCAACAAACCCACTTCATAAGGTACAATTTCGGAATAGAGAGAAATCATGGGTTCATAGAGTATTTTCATCATAAATCATCAAATAAACACCAATACAATCATAATTTGTCATTAGAAACCATTTGAAAATGTTTGATGAAAGAACTAATGAGATTGAGTAAACTCTAGATTTTTCATGCTTTGAATTAGCTGATTGAATGGAAAATTAGACAAGGATCAAGACTACCATACCTTGCTATTCAGTCCCCACAAAAATCCTTAGAAAAACTTGAAGAATTTGACCTTGAGAGTTTGAAGCCTTCACCTCCAATGGAGAGAGGTTTTGATTTTGGGGTTTTGAAATAATGAGATGTAAAATAGAGTTTAACACTTTTAATACTCTTAAAATACCAAATATAACTTAAAATAATCGTCCCCCAACTTATTAGGACTTGGGGTGAATTTACCAATTCACCCCCACAATGGCCGAACCATTTGACAGATTGTAGGTTCAATTGACGGATCCCCATCCACGGACCATGGATGGGTTGACGCCTTGTTCTGTCAGCTTGTGGTTTGTGGCTGTGGCATGTTTTGGGGGACCTTGACCTACGTAGGCCATCCACGGGGCGTGGATGGACCTACGGGGCGTGGTCCCCTTCTGTAGGTCACCAAGTATTTGGTAACATTCTTCATTTGGGGAAGCCTTGGGGGTAAGACTTATGGTCCTCCTCAAGGACCCTAGGATGTCCTTGGGGAGTCGTACCTTGACGGTTAACCCCTAAACACTTCATCCATGGCTCGGGACAATATCAAACACCCTCAAACCCCACACCAAACTCAAATACACACACGTTAGACTCTAGTTTCAGTTATTCATTTTTAGGGTCGTTAAAACTACTAGACGGTATTGCATGAAAAAATAACTTGGTGAAACCTCTTTTGATAAGAACTAAAGGACTGCCCGTGAAAGTTATAAATGCATTGTTAAGAGTCTAAGTGGGAGATTGTTTGAGTATATATTATAAATCATGTGTTTATAATTAATATTCTATAAATTTTGAAGATTAAATATCTGAATGGTAGATTGTTAGGGTATATACTATTAATCATGCATTTATTTGCTATAGAACATTATAACAATTGACACGGATAAAAGTCTAAGTAGGAGATTGTTGGGATATATACTATTAACCATATGTTAAGATATAATATTTTTTATATAATAAATATTATTAAGTTTTAGTAGATCATATATTTGTTTATGTTGTTTGTTTACTCATATAGTAGATGATTTAGTGTATCGAGTTTTAAATTATATGTAGAGAATTAAACCATCGGTTCTTATAAGTACAAATTTTTTTGTTCACAATCTAGGATGGAAATTGGACATGTCATCGTACGATTGTAGGACAAGAATATATATAATTTATCTTGATTATGGGAACAACGTAGTTCCAACTTCTTATGCTAGTGTATTTTGTACGCATTCAATGAGACCGAGTCGAGATAATTGCTTTAGACTGACTGACAAAAGCATATTCTCTAAACTGTTAACTATACTTATATTTTTAATCCCCATATAACTATTATGAGAGGTATGTATTAAATATTATTTTGATTTATTAAAAGGTGAGATTTTGAGATGGGTCAATATGCCTTGTAGATTGGATGATAATAATATATATTGTTGAAATAATAAGTTAGTTGATGGAACCTATGTCCAGGTATATATATTTATAATATGTCTTTTGTGAGAAGCTTATAAGTTTTCATCGTGTCAAACCTTGCAAGTGTATTTTGGAATTCGATATATGAAATAAGTAAAACAGTGTTCTAAAGGAAATTAATCATTGAGTTAGATTCGTTTGTAATTTAATTTATTGATTACTATCTATAACCTTAACATGGGAAATCATATATGTGTTTAATGGGGAATTTCAAAATATAAATAGAGGAGTACAATTATAAATTTCTAGTGGAATGATTTGTAATATATATTGGTAAGAACAAATCAAATTTATTATTTGGAATTATTTTCATAATAAGAAGTTGCAGTAAATAATTATGTGGTTCGGACAGTGTCTATATTTAACTAGAAATCAAAATCATATTTTCTAGAAAAAGAGGAACAAAATAACGAGTGTTTTCTTATTTTCAAGAAAAGCGTGGGCTTTCTTCTCCCTTTTGGACTAGGAAAATATCTCTATAAGTAGAGGTTCTTCTAACCTAGAAAAGTAATCAATTTTCTATAGATTACTTGTCTACCCAAGTATTGAGAGAGTTTGGATCATTGTAGAAAACTACAAAGTTGTTGCCTATCTTGTGGATTCCCTTGAAGGTCTGTTTAACTAGTGGATTTTCTTTAAAGTATCTGCTCATGCTTTGAGAGGTAATTCTTGAATTAAATTTTAGTAATTTTATGTGCTCTAACAGTATTATATGTATTCTAGCATAAACGTTATTCATTATCTATCATTCATATATAAGCAGTATGATTTTGGTATGATTCTGTTATGCATATAGTTGTCCAACGTTTATATATAATAATAATAGATTCATTAACAATATCAATAGTTGAAATCCTAGATCCACATTTCGTAGAGGTAAAAGGTTTTTTTTATAAAGATTCTCAACTCAAGTACGCATATCAAAACAAATTTAAGATAAGATTATATTTTGATAGGGGTATGCAATGTTTGGCTATCATTTTATTTTATTGTTGTAATATTATTTTTCTATGTATTCTTTAAAATGATTTCCCTAATATTTGTGATGTCTCCATTACTTTTATTTTCTCATTTTACAATCATTGTAATTGAGATAATTAAAAACAAACAAAAACTCACGAATAGGAAAACAAAAAACACAATTTCATTGTAGCATATTAGAAAGAAACAATTTCATTGTAGCAGAATGACATAATATGAAGTTTCAACTCATTGAAAAATGCAAACCTACTAATATTTTATCTAAAGATGAATATATCCTTAAGAAAGATACGAAAGAAATGATTTTTTTTTCGTTGAACATGATCTACATGAAATTTTTTGTGTATTGCTTTTGTAGCTTTCATATTATTAACAAAAAATGAAGGAATTCTCTCATGGAAGTGTGTCAAGTGTTATATGCATAGTGAAAACTTGCTATACAAATCTCAGATAGTTGGAAATGATTAAAGCTCATTAAAAAAAAAGAGCTAACAGTAAGTATTCATAAGGCATAAATACAGTGGGCTCACCATCTTATATATACTATAATTATTGTTTAATATATTCCAAAAGCTATTTTTAAACTAAAACATAATTCAATTAAAATATCATCTTGAGAGTGTAACAGATCAACATCATGTCAATTGCATGCAATGTATTATGATCAGTTTTATCAAGTGAACACTAATAAAAAGGGAATGAATCATTCAATTGGACTTCATCAATAGTGTTCACATCTTTAAACTTAATTATTAAATTACGATCTATGTGAGTAACACGATAAACATTAGGACAACTTAAAGAATGACTCTCATTATCGACAAAAAGAGCACTTTTTCGAACCATCTTGAAATTTTTACAAAAATAAATGATTGTAAAAATATTTTGATAATTTGACATTCCTTAGGCTAAAAACTATATCATTACAATTTTCATGCTCAATTTTTAGAGGACTATCACAAAATACATTCATGTCCTTACAAGATAAAGAATTGTAACAATAAATTTCACTAGGAAAGAGGCACTTATCGTCAATCACATTTTTAGTGTTCTTAGTAGCTAAAGAAGAAATAAATTCACCTTTATCACAATAATTTAAGGAAACACTTTGTACCTCATTTTTTTTCATACTTCAGATAACACCTACTTATAACTTTCTAAGATCACAATCAATGACAATTTTAGCTCCACAACCATAAGCAACTAGTGTATGGTCACACTCTATTAGCATATTAATACAAAGCAACCTCACTAAGAGATTGTTTATATTTCATACTCAAGTCTCTGGCAAGTTTATTTGAAATAACTAAAGTGATGAGATAAGTTTTTTTTTACCTTGATAACTACATAAATAAATTTTTTTATCTTTATTTTATAAAATAAAGCTTTCTTTCTCACTTGAAAAAGTAGTCTCTTCTTTATTTGCTTCTTTGAATTCATGAATTTCTTTCCTTACTAAGTTTTCTTTTTTATGATCCTCTTCAAGAATACGTACAAAACAAATAATGATGGTTTTCTCTTAATACTTTCAGGCAAGAAACCAAGGGAAGGATAGGGGACTCCATTCGCTGAATGCTCCAGAGACAAGAAATTAGGATCTGATTGGATATCCACATCCACATTTTGATAAAAGTAGCTTGAAAGTTTCTGGAATAAAAACTTTGCTGGTATGCTACTAACAGACTAACTATCCAATGATTCCATTCATTGGACACTACCCGAAACTTCATCAATGATTTACTAGGAAGGAAAGGCAATACATGTTTCATAACCACATCTTTGATCTCCATGTCTTCTCTCCTAATGTAGTTTGCAGGTAATTTAGATTCGTCGTTCCATAGAGAAGACTTCTTTGTCTTGAATTGTAGGTTCTAGAGGATGACTTTAAGGTTGTTGCTTATAAGCAGGAATGGAACGAGGAATCTAAATTATATCTAGACTACATTAGGAGAGAAGACGTGGAGATGAACAGTGTGGCTGTGAAACATGTATTGCCTTTCCTTTCAGGTAAATCATTGATGAAGTTTCGGGCAGTTTCCAATGAATGGAATCATTGGATCGTTAGTCCGTTAGTAGCATACCAACAAAGTATTTCATTCCAGAAACTTTCAGGCTACTTTTATCAAATTGTGGATGTAGATTTCCAATCAGATCCTAATTTCTATTGTGGATGTGGATTTCCAATCATATCCTAATTTCTTGTCTCTAGACCATTCTGCGAATGGAGTACCCCATCCTTCCCTTGGTTTCTTGCCTGAAAGGATTAAAGTTGTCAGTTCTAGAAGTGGGTTGCTCCTGTGAAAAACAATCATTCAAAAGGTTAGTCTTAGAATAATAAAACTGCTTACTCACACTCTCTAGCTTTTCTCTTATCTCATCTTGTTTCCTCTTACTTGCCTCACTTTTCTTCATTTCTTCAAATGACAATCCATTCTTATTATTCAACTATCTTTTATTGTTTTCTTGTAGCCACTAACTCAGTTCTTTCAAAATATCCTCTTATTTTTAATATCTTGAGTTGCAACTATTCACTCCCTTATTTCTCTCTTTATGTTCTCTCTTATTCATTTCATTGGAGTGCAATACGCTTCGAGGATTCCCTTCGAGTCATTGGAATGACTCTTCACTTCAACTTTTAGCTTGGCATCACTAAAGTTTCAAAGACTCTACTTAAATTGTTCGATTAACTTTGTACCAAAATTGAGATCACTGTAAAACAAAAGAGTCCCAGATACCACAAGAAGGCAGACATCATACATATCCCGAGGATAAATTTGAGTTGTTAGAAGTTCCCAACCAATCCAAAACCCAATTCCTACAAATGTTTACTATATATGTGAAACTGGTGGTTTTACTTTCACTCATAGGGTTTTCAATTTGGTTACATTTCGGAGATAGCCCTACTCTCTGCTTCAAAGTGTTGGAGAAGCCATCACTGATCCTGGGGAAGCTTCTCCAATACTTTGAAGAAGAGAGTAGGGTTGTCTCTGAAATGTAACAAAATTGAAAACCCTATGAGTGCAAGAGAAACCACCAAAATCACATATATAGTGAACATTAGTAACAATTCAGTTTTTGGATTGGTTATGCCCTTCTACTCGCCCAAATTTGTCCTCTGGAAATGAATGATTTTCTCATTCTTTCTCTATTTGGAACTCTTCTGTTTTGCAATGTTCTCAATTTTATATTACAAGGATAGATCCACGAAGTTGATATAACACAATTTATCTACACCTAAGGTGCAACAAAAAGTGCAGCCACTCTTGTGTCCCTCAACAACAACTTCAAATTTAGTCAAATTTTCATTAGGTTCATGCTTTCTCTTTCTTGTAAAAGCACTACTATAATTATTATAGAATTCCTCACAATAATCTCTATATGAAGTAGAATAGGTTTAAGAAATAAATAACACCAAAAAGTTGTTAGTAAAAATAATAAGCCGCACAAGTCACTCTCTCAGTTGTATCACTCAAAGGTCACATGCTTTAGACCCAGACTCAAATTATTTTACCACTCAAGGGTATCCCTAATCTCTTCATAGTTCTACTATCTCAAATAAAGTCAAAGTAAGCTTACACGTATTGGTTCTGAATGATATTTATGTCACTAACAAAGGAAAAAAACACAGTACCGAACTAGGAAAAAAATAAACACATAACACAACTAAAAGAGAAAAGTATGAAACAAATTGCAATGAAATGAAATACAAACACAAAACTAGATAACTCTAGCATGAAATAATATTAATTGTAATCTAATTATAAAATGCAAGAGAGGAATAAGAAAAGCACAAACTAAAAGACTAAGTGTTAGACCTAGACAACAAAGTAGTCACAACACAAAAGTGATTGTTTCTGAAATTTCAGGAATTTAAGCATTGTTCTTCAAGAGTCTCTCATTTTTGCTCAATTTATTTGACAAAATCCAGTTGGAAGTTCCCCATAAAATCCACGAAATATCCTCAAAATTTTACTGTTAAGAACAAGAATTTAATACACCCACATCATAATTTTCATAAATCTGGCTATTTCTGAAATCTTCATCTTCTTCCTCGAAATAGGTATGAATTTTAACTCAAAACAAGTACAAAGCTATACCAAATGAACCCAAATTTCAGATTTGAAATCCCTCAGACATTCTAGATATTTTGAAGTAATTAAAGAAGAAAGAAGAAAGAAAATACCTATCAAAGATAAGGATGAAAGAAAACAATGCCTATTTTGAAGTAATTAAAGAACAACTTCCTAATTTGAACAAGTTATTACAAGATTAGATTAAACTCATACTTAAATAATCTTACAAAAGTATATTCAAGAAAGATCCAATAGAGAGAAAATGATACAACCCATAAAACTCACCTTCTAGGGTAGTCACCGAAAAATATTTTCTACCACAATAGTACTAATCCTATTCTATATATACAACTAGGGTTAACTAAATTAAGAAAATACATAAATATCCTTAATAACATGGACATCATACTATAACTAAAAAAATCCTAAAACATAATGATATTCTTTTCCAATATTGTGTAACTAAAACATCACAATCTTTTATATTGGTTCTTTGATTTTCATATTCTCTTTAAATACTATATGCTCTTGATGTCAGATAGAAATCCTTCCAAGCCATGAATACTTCCTAGACTTGTAATACCTCACCCCAATACTTTTACGATCTGCCTTTCCCTCTCCTAATAACTAATATAATCAACCTCTCACTTCTCCTAACTGGGAAATTTGTGCATCTCCTAGCTGGGGCATTTGTGCATCTTCTTTTCATATGTACAAATTATGACAAACTTATTTCCCTTATCTTGTCCAACATGGAGTTCACTCTTTCCTTATTCCAAATATCCTAAATATCCTCATTGATAAATTTATAACTCTTTGTATAACCACACATCCATCTCAACATCCTCATTACTACAACATACCACTTCTTAACATTGGAGTTCTTGACTAGCTAACACTCCACCACATACTACAAAGACATTAACCACGGCTCTATAAAGATCACCTTTTAATTTCGTTGATACATTTTCATCATAGAAGACTCTGGATGCAAGCCCACCACTTCATACCTCAATGTGTAACTAAGATTAGAAGAAAATTCTAGTATTTTTTTTATTTTTCTCCACCTTTATTCCTCGTATGACATAATCCTTTTTTAACCATTATATTTCTTAAATATCCTTCCAATGCTTTAGAGCTATTATTTTCTGTCAAGAAAGTATACTTTTAATTAATAACATCAGAGGAAAAATCAATTTAGAAATAATATCTATGATTACAATACCTTTGGCAAATGTTGTATCCATATATTATAGCCTCATCCATCCCTAGTTCACTATATTTTTCATACTTACATAAATGATATTATTGAATGAGGTATTTTTAAATTGATTCGTGATTGTTCGTATAATGTTCTTAATTTGATTAACACTGAGGTGTAGTTGTATATAAAGAGTTGAAACCATAAAAAAGGATATGTGAAGTTCTAACTTTAGAGCACTCATCTTCGCAAACAAAACGCTTACGTCTATCGTTTTTTTTTAACTAAAGGTTTAGTAAATTCTATACAACTCTTGAGCACATATCTTTTTTATGTACTTCTTCTCATATCTTAATCTACATATTTCCATGTTGATATTAAAGATGAGAGTGTAAGATTGGGGGGGGGGGGGAGGGGTGAATTAATACCATTTACATTTCTTTGTTACCTAACTATTTTGCAGTTGACTAGATAGTAAGTAAAAATTAAATAAATAAGTTAAGTGTAGTAAGGAAATTCAACACATGATGTTTTTATACTGGTTTGGATCCAGAATTGATCTTACTCCAGTTCCCTTGGGTTGCAAGACTATTTTGTTCTATCATTGTAATATTAAAGTGGTTACAAGTACAGATCCTAAATATATACTTAACTCTTGCTTTTTATTTCTTTTACATCTTTGATACAGGCCTCACCAAACTAATTTTCTCTTTTCTCTTTTTTTGTTACCTAGCAATTCATTCAGGAAAACAATGTTTGCCAAAAGTAGATGAGAATTTCAAGAAGGTTAAGTCATCAAGTATATTAATCTTCAACAACTTCTTGCTTATTATAGAGATGATGAAGGCTTCTTTGAATGTAAAGGCAACCCACGAGATTTGATCCTAGGAAAAGGAAAGGGAATCCAACTTTCAAGGAAATTCAACACTTGATGTTTTTATACTTACCGGAATCCAATACTGATCTTACTCGAGTCTCCTTGGGTTGCAAGGGTGTTATGTTCTTGTTTTGTGATATTGAAATTGTTGCAAGTATAGATCCTAAGTCTACACCAAACTATCTCTTTTACTTTCATTTCAATATTTTGATACAAGGCCTCACCAAACTAATTTACTATCCTCTTTTATTATTACACAGTAATTCACTTAGAAAAACAGTATTTGCTAAAAGTAGAAGAGAATGTAAGAAGGTTCATGCATCAAGTATATTAATCTTCAGCAACTTCTTACTTTTTTTTATAGAGACGATTAAGGATTCTTTGAAGGTAAGGCAACCCATGTAATTTGGTTCTTGGAAAATGAAAGGGAATCATGTTTCCAATAATAAATTAAGTATAAACATATATTGCTAATCTTCAAAAGAATTTACAGGGATAGGTCAATCAATCACTCTTTGAGATCTTCCTTGATTTGCTTGGTTTACAACATCTCCTTTTAATTTAACATTCTTCATATAAGGTTAATATCAATTTATAATCATCATAACCTGCTTCTATTGATATATTCCTCTTTAGCATTCTTTTGAGATCTTTGGTCAATGAGCTATCCATTGATAGATATTTACCCGTCGGAGATTTTGTTTCTTCCTTTATTTTTCTCAGTAGCTTGCCATTTAGTAATGTGGTCCTGCACATACATCATCAACATTAACACTAACAATATCTCCTTTTTTTTATGAAGACAATTTATCATTTATAGTCAACTTTTCTTTTTGAAGAGATTTGATAGTTTTCTCATCTTGAGTTTCTGAATTTGTGAATTGACAAGCTAAGTTGACTATAAAGCATAGTTTACCTCCTCTGAGTTAGTTGTTGGCTGTTTGGTTATAATTCCTCCCTTTGACATCAAAAAAAGCGAAGAACAAAACAAATATAGCACAAGATACATGTATACACATAGAAAAGAGCAATATTCAACTAGTTTGGTTTTTGCCGTATAAAATATTATGCCAAAAAGATTTCCAAAAAATAATGTGCATAAAATCTTAATAACAACCATTAACAATGATTTCCAAGAAATTACAAGAAAATAAGAAAGAGTGTTGACAGAAGACAGTAGCAGTCTTCAAGGTGGAAATTGATTGGAAATAGATTTAGCAATAACACCAGTGCTTGCTTGAACACGATTTGCAACTTTGGTTGTCTCCTTGTTGATATGATCTAGCTTTAGACGAATCTTCGCCACATCAGCACCAATCTCCTTTGCAGTGTCCCTTACTCTTTCCATAATCTCTTTGAGGTTGTCCATCTAAAGTTAGAGGCTTGAAGAAGATCTTTAAGAGATTCAAACTTACCGTCCATCTCAAAGTCTTTTGAAATAATGTCTTGTAACATTTTCGATTCAAAAGAGAGGGATGGCAGATGATTTAGGAGAAGGGAATTCTAGGTATGTCCTTGGGCAGCAACACCAGCGACATTTAAATCAAATTTAAGGACCTAAGAGTTGGTAGAACGAGTGTACCTGATGTTATCAAAAGCCCTAGAGTTATAGCATAGTACACCCAGAACATGAGGGACATCTTAAAGTCACACCATTTTCCTCCAAAATGCAAGTTATAATCATACCATATGGAATACTTGGAGGATCAGAGGCAGATTCTTGTATAAAACCTAGGATAAAAGAGGGTTGCTTAACTAAGATACAAAGTGAGAAGAGTGTCATAATTCGTTCAGAACCCTATGCATGCAAAAAGTTCTTAAAAATGTGCTTCGGAAGTTACCGGAAACTTGTTTAGCTATATATAAAAAAATCCATTTTGTTTTTCGAAAATCCGACTTCATATTCTTGTTTAGGGGGTCAAATTGAGTGCGAAATGGGTCTAACCCAAATTTTAGAGCAACCGTATCAAAATCCAAAATTTCCAAGTGAAGCCTTTTTCGAGGGTCTACTTTGGAGGATCATATCTCC